>APFE030663256.1:195020-297781 GCA_000404065.3 Pinus taeda
ATCAAAAGTTGAAGTCATCTCCAAGTTGCCTATTCCAAATTGTCAAAAAGATGTTAGAAGTTTCCTGGGATTTACTGGGTACTATAGAAGATTTATAGAAAACTTCACCAAAATAGCATCTCCACTCTTCAAATTGCTTACAAAAGACTGTGAATTCAAATGGGATCCTGATTGTCAATCAACATTGGAAACCTTGAAAACAAGAATATCTGAAGCACCCATTTTGAGAGGGCCAAATTGGAAACTTCCTTTCCATATTTCTACAGATGCTTTAGATACAGCTCTAGAAGCTGTGTTGGGTCAAAAGGATTTAGTTCCTTATGCCATTTACTATACTAGTAAAAATTTTACTCCCACTGAGTTGAACTATACTGTGACTGAAAAAGAGTTCTTAGCTATTGTTCATGCAATCAATAAGTTTAGACATTATATAACAGGCTATGAAACTTTTGTCCATACTGATCATTCTGTGATTAGATATCTAATGAACAAACCTGTTACTAATGGCAGAGTTATAAGTTGGCTCTTACTTTTACAGGAACAATATTACTGTGTTGGATAGACCAGGAAAACAAAATACAGTAGCTGATTTCTTGTCTAGGATCCAAAATACTAAAGCAGATTTTCATGTAGAGGATAAGTTTCCAGATGAATATTTATTTGCAGTAACTACTAAGACTCCTTGGTATGCAGATATTGCTAACTATTTGGTTACAGGGAAACTACCTCCACATCTATTTCCTAGTGAAGAAAGAAAAATTATTCAGGAGAGTTCAAAATATTCATGGATTTCTAACGAATTGTTTAAAAAAGGGCCAGATTGTGTGATCAGAAGATGTGTTTGGGAAGATGAAATGCCTGACATCCTCAAGGCATGTCATGATGAACCATGTGATGGACACTTTGCTGACAAAAGGATGGCCTATAAAATCCTTTCTTTAGGATATTATTGGCCTTCCCTCTTCAAGGATACAAAAGAATATGTCAAAAGGTGTGACAGCCGCCAAAGAGTAGGGAAACCAACTCTTTCAAATGAAATGCCATTACAACCACAGGTACTCATTGAACCCTTTGAAAAAATGGGCTTTAGATTTCATTGGACCCATTAATCCACCATCTAAGCAAAAGAAATATATATTGGTATGCACTGATTATGTCACTAAATGGGTAGAAGCCAAAGCATTACTTTCTGCTACTGAAAATTCAATTGTTAGTTTTCTTTATGAGGATATTTTTACTCGCTTTGGTGTTCCAAGAGAAATTGTGACAGATCATGGAAGTCAATTCACATCCAACATGATAGAAAAGCTAATGGAAGAATACAAAACCAAGCACAAAAAATCTACTCCTTACCATCCGCAAGAAAATGGCCAAGTGGAGTCTACAAACAAAGTTATTGAAAGCATCAACACCAAAATTGTTCATCTACACAGAAGAGATTGGGTAGAAAGGCTTCCTAAAGCCTTATGGGCCTATAAAACTACATGGAGGAATAAAACAGGACATTCTCCCTATGAACTTTTTTATGGGAAAGAAGTCCTGCTCCCCATTGAGTTTCAAGTCAAAACTTTCAAGATGGCAGTTCAATTGGGGATGGATCTATCAGAAGCCCAAGAGCACATAATGGAGCAGTTGAATGAGTTGGATGAGATCAGACAAGAAGCCATCCTAAGAACTGATCTAGTTCAGTATCAAAGAGCTAAGTGGCATGACAAAAACATCGAAGAGAAAAAGTTTCAAGAGGGATATTGGGCATTACTATTTGTTTCCAAATTTAAAGACTTCAAAGGTAAATTTCAGACTCATTGACTTGGGCCATACGAGATTGAAAAAGTATTTAGCAATGGAGCGGTAAGAATCAAGACCATTGATGAATTTCAAACTCCTCTTATTATGAATGGCCAGAGATTAAAGATCTATCATAAGCCACTCTCAAAAAAGGAATTTGTCAAAATGTTTCAATAGAATTTTGTAATAAGGCTGGTGAAGAAGAATCCTTCTTCTCCACCAGCCTAGCCTTTGTTCCTTTCTGTCAAAAAATAAAAATAAAAAATTGTATAAGCCTGAAAACCAATCACTGATTGGCAGTCTTATACAGAAAATATAGATTGAAAATTAGGAACACTTGACACCCTATATTTTCCAAAAAAAAAATCTCTCTTTCTTTCCCATTTTCATTTCACTTCACCTCATTTTCATTCCACTCCATTTCATTTTCATTCCACTCCATTTCATTTTCATTTCACTCCACTCCATTTCATCCCACTCCATTTCATACATTGCATTTCATTTCATCAATAAAAGTCTCTTTCATGACCATTTTCATTCAATTAGTTATTATCCATCTTCATTCAGTCAAGTGGTTGTTGTGTCAGTTTCCACACCTGGAATCAGTTTCTGCAGCCAGAAGCAATTTCCGCAGCCACCACTCTGTTTCTCAAATTGTTAGTCAAGATGTTAGTTCAATAATCATGAAGTCAAAATGCAGGTATGACCGAGGATATATTATGAAGACATGGAGCACCTAAAGCCATCAATAAGGAGCAGTTGATCATGGACAAACAAATGGAAAAAATCCAAGGTACGAGTAAAATTTTATTTCAAATAGCAATGAAAACACATTTTTGCATAGCTATTAAACCATAAGCTCCACTATATGCAATGATTTCCGTGATAGCTCCATAACCATTCCATGAAATTCCTCCACAAACCATGCATTTATTCTCCAAACGGTCTTATGATTAGCCTTCGGATTTCATTTGTGTTCGCTGCATCTTAACACTCCACCTGTAATCATGACATGGTCGATTTGACTACGGCTCTTCTCAGCCGCATAAAATCTGCAGCCATTTCATAAGCGTGTTCATATCTACTCTATGGCCACCCAATTTAAAATTATTCTGAATGTACTTTATTCCCCCTACTGTTCTATTGACATCACGGCTGCATTTCCACCTTGTTCACATAAGCCTTCACCCCATTTCACGAATTCATTTCCGCTGCCTGTCCTATATTTTTTTGCTCACAGTCACTTTTTTTTCCATAGACTCTGATCACTCCCATAATCAGCCGTCTCAATTCCACTAACCCTCCTCAAGCAAACGAATTTTAAGAACAGAAGGAAGAATGGGTCGGTTGTTGAGGGTAGAACTAGAAGGACCCAAGTTTTTAGAAGGATACTGGCAAGTAAAAGACATATTGAACAAGGAAAAATGGCTACGGTTTATTCAAAAGTTCAAAGGCTACAACAAGGAGATTACCAAGGCCTTTTCGAGGTCTTTTAATGGCTAGGTGGTGGAAATTGGGGACCTTAAGCTTATAATCACCGAGGCATCCATAGCAGCTACTACAAAACCTCCTCAGGAAGGTGAACGTTGGTTCAAGAACAAGAGCTTTGACGAGTAGGCTTAGAGAGTCATGCTATGCAACCCAGGTATGGACGTAACTATATTCAAAAAGGGAATTCATGCCCATGCTTTAAAAGAGGAGTGGGCCAGCTTACTGTTAATCATTCAAAAGTTCATTACTTGTGAAGGTTGTTTTGGGGCAATGTACATGTATCATACTCGGTTATTGATGAACTTTTTAGAGAACCAAACCCTCAATCTACCCTACTTTTTATTGTTGAGCTTGAAAAAGATGTGCACAACAGTCCAAAAGAATATAGAAGACATAGAACCTTATTTGTATCATCATGGGCTTGTGAGAAATCTAATGGAGGACCAATTGAAGAAAAATAGGGATACCTGGGAACAAGTTTTGGTGAGAAACTACTTTCAAGAGCCATCCGAGGCACCTAAAAGTAGTACACCAAGAAGGAGTAGGAGAAAGGAGAAAAGTGAAATAATTCAAGACCCTCCTATTAGCAAAACCAAAGAAGTTGATCAAGTAGAGAGGCTAGAAAGAACAAAGGATAGAAACCAAAGAAAATAAAAAAGGAAACAAGACATAGAAGTTGTATCTCAAACTGCAGAGCCTTCTCAAAAAGAAGATCACCAAACACTATCCGAAAGGTTAGCCTATCTTAAAGAACAAGCAGCTTTAGCCAAGAAGAAATGAAAGGAAAAACAGAGTATGGGTATGAAGGAAGATACTAGTCCATAACATGTGAGAAGAAGCTCTAGGCTTAAGGGGAAATTAACAACAGTAAAAACTAAAGGGCCCCACTTTATTGATTTGGGGGAGGAAACCCCAGAAAAGCCTCCAGCAACCTCTCCTGACTGTAGCCCACACCATGTTTCCATTTCACAGCCAGATGTTGACATGAGTCCTTTTCGGCTAGAGTTTGAAATCAGTCCCTCTCAACGGGATTTTGGGGTTAGCCCAAGAAAGGCTACACTCGAGGTGGACCCAAATTAGCAGGAGATGTATGATTATATAGAATCCTTAGAGAAGACAGCTGCAGGTCCAAGCACGTCATCCACTCAACCTCACACAACACAAGAAGCTCTAGTCCAATCCTTGAAACAAGAAGTTTTTGAATTGGAGGTTTTAAATAGACATATTAGAAATGAAAATGAAGCATTAAAGGAGCAAAGCAAATTGGACAAGATCATTCATGACAACACTATGTTACATTTGGGACTGTGGCAGAAAAAGAACAGGGAATTAAGGAAAAAGTGCAGGAAGTTGAGTAGGGAATTGATCAGTCTCAAATTCAGATGTTTGATGAGGAAGCTCAGGATGGTAGTAGTACCAAGGAAGAGGAGAAGAGGACTGGATGTACTAGTAGAAGCTTCAAATCACATCGACTAAAGGGAGGATGATCAAAATTTTGGTTGCATGGGGACATGAAACACCTTCACAGTGGCGGTATGTTGAGTCCCAAACTTGCATCTTTCCTATACACCTTTCTAGACATTTTCCACTTACCTGGACCTCAAAAGTTGTCAACATCATTGCATATTAGTTTAAAAGAGCATATAAAGTTGTTTCCTAACTATGTTTTGTGTCTACTGTTTGAATTAGATTTTTTCTCATAGAGCTGTGAAATCTTGTCACTTTCCGCAGCCAGTTCAACTTTCCATAACCTTTTTGTTAAATTCTATGTTATAGGTGTCTTCAGGAAAATCGAGCCACATGGGAAAGTTGGAAACAACATGAACGTGGACCGAGTCCTATTTGCTCAGTCGAATTCACCAAAGAAGCTTGTGGTCAAAGGTAGTCAAGCGATGGTCAACATAAGAGTCCTACAGTGACAAAACTCTATTTTTCACCATGTGAAGACTTGCGTGGCCATTCCTAAATCTCAGGGGACATATCAACACCTGTGGATTGCTCCATAAGACGAATCCAACAGCCACCCTCCATAGATTTAATCTTCACGGCAGCCATAATGCTAGATTCCTAGACGTGGTTGTTCACGTGTCTTTTATTAGCACAGATTTTAGGAAATTAGTTATGTCATCCTCTGTTATAAATAATGCGTTCTCATATGCATAATAGCTAGCCTTTGTAATGTAATTTTGACTGTTAATGAGCCCACTGTGCTGTGACTTTATTTCTGTGTTATGATTGCAATTTGAATACATGAGAAGACTCTGTTTATAAGCTCAATTCCTGGTTGATTGCTGATTGCTCGAGGTTGTGTAGAGGGCCCCTATACACACCGAGGTTTTGTTTATTGTTGTATAGTTTCATGCTTTATTTCCTTACGTTCCTTATGCCATAATTATTGACGTGTATATATTGCACTGTTTATGGTATTAACGTTTTATTTTTGTCCATAATTTCTCATGCTTTTATATTGTTGTTCACTGATCAGTGTGATTGTTCCAGATTACAATAGGTAGCCTGGGAATTTGCACATAGTTTTATAATGACTAATGACATGGAATTATTCTTGTCCTTCTGCTGATTTATTTTTCTTAGTTCTTAGTTCCAACATTGTTTTATTTATTTCAGTTTTTCTCATTTACTTTTCTGCAAGATAGATATTAAATTACTCATGTCATTTTCAGTTACCTCCGAAAGCCATAGCGAGACTAATGGTGAGGAATTGAGGTATGAGTGTGTAGTTTGATATAGTTTATTTTTTTGCAAATTAGTTATTGAATTGTGTTGGGTGTGGAGCCTGATTATCTTCTATATTCAAAAGTACCGCCACATTGGACCCCAGTTCAAACTGGGGGCGGCAACGCCGCCCATAAAATATTCGCTGCAGGGGGGGTCCAGGGGGGGCGGCTGCGACCTTTGGGAGCCCCCCCCTAGCAGGGGGTTTCGGGGGCAGCGCCCCCGAAGCTAAAAAAACAGTTGTAAAATTGCCTTGGAAAAATATAGTAATTTTCTAGTCAATCTGGGCCGTTCATTAGGCAGATGATCTGATGGTAGAACTTATGTTTAGTTTAGGGTTTTTTTCCCTAGAAGGCAACCCCTCTCTTTGTATGAGGGCATTGTATTTGAGGCTGTGAGATAGATGTGTATTCCGTGTGTGAGTGAGAAACAGAGAGGTGAGACTGTGAGAGAAGACAGAGGATATTACAGCGGATTTGCTGTAGGTTGTGTCTCTTCATTTTGCTGGATAATAGAAAGGAAGGACTGGCTGTTCGGGGTGGACGTAGCCCAAACTGGGTGAACCACGTATATCTGTGTCTCTCTTATTTTGTGCGTTTTCTGTGTTTATATTTCTGCATTATTTCATGTGTTCCATTGCTCCGTAATATATAATTTTCTAACAAACCCTTCGTGCATCACCAACAAAAAATCTTATGATAAGCCTAGGATTAATTTTATTGGGCTCTTCAGAAAACACAGATCAGGAGTTTGTTGGTCTAACTGAAAACTTCCCCTAACGCCCGAGGATCGAAAATCAAGATTTTCATGAAAAACTCAATCTAGCCATTAAAATAGAGCGAGAAAATGAAAATAAAATTCATACAAATAGAGATACCTGCTATTACATTCAAAATTTAAATTATCATTTAAACCCCAGCGATTGAGCAAGATACCTATACTCAAATCACTCTTCAGAAGCTGTCATCAATGGCTAAAAACAAACTATGCATGAAAACAACACATCTTATAGTACTTCCATGAAGAGTAACACCAACAAACTTAACCTAAAATCCTTTCTTTATTATCGAGGAAAAAGATTACACAAGAGCTTTTTGCTAAGCACGACTCAAAGGTCGAATGAATTGGTTGATGAATGACTTCCTATTTAAAGATAAATCCTCCAACAATTAGTTCAAGTGATCCTCGTCAAAGCAATCTCGACTGTTGATGAAAACTAAAATCCCTTTTAATCTCATTTGTTTAAATATTTAAATATTTGGGAATATTCGAATTTTCCAATTAAATACATTTTAATTAACTCAAAAATTAATTTTTTGAGTTAATTTCCCCAAAATTTTGACTTTGACTTAATCCCGGGGATCAAAGGCTTAAAATTTATCAAAATAATTAATTTACCTTAGTCCCTAGGCCTCTTAAAATTTAATTTTTATTGACCAACAAATTCTGCCTTTGGAGAATATAAATTTACCTAGGACCTAGAATTAATTAAACGTTTTGGTTTGGGATTTTAATTAAAATTTTTGTGAGAAAATTTAATTAATCAACCTATGAGGGGATAAATTATTTTCCAACCCTCAAGACACTTTACATCATGATTTTCATATTTTTTTAGATCACAAGGGAGAAAACCCATTTATAATAGACCCTCACATACTACCCATTTCTGTGACACAAATATAATCCAGCAGACCAAGCAATTTCTAATAACCTAACCAAATAGTTAGGATTATTCCCAAATCACTTTTACATAGACTCGATCTAGAACACTAGGACTTGCCTAAGATCCCAGTGACAAAATCCATTCCAACTTTGGGGTAAGACTAAAGGAAAACTCTGCCGACCATATGATAATGGATCGGTTAGACAAAAAAACCTCCTGAAATGTAGATCATCACCAGAAAAGTAGGTTTACCTACGCAATTACATACATGACACAGATCTACTGATATTATTTACATCATACACATGCAGAATGGGTTTACATTATAACACGATGATCAAGCTGATGATGATAGTTGGATGACACGATTACATTGATCAGGAGCTATCCCTTTTGTGAAAAAATGGGGTGTACTACTATGGGTTGTTGACACATAGTGGTCAACACACTTAAAGTAAAATTTTAGCAAGAAGATTTGTTTAGACACTATATGAAATAAATACTTAACCTTGTGCTAAATGGGTTCTCTTCCATTCATTTCCAAATTTTTATTCATGTTCCCTCTAAGTTGCTACCTCTTAGGTTGGTTTCTGTTAGGCTAGTGATTTCTCCTAAGCTTGTTTCACTTTCTCTTATGCAAGTTTATAACTAATTCTTGTGATAGCTTCTGTAAAATTATAGTCATTCTTCTACTTTTCTTCCTCTCCCTACGTCTCTAATTGATATTCCAACCTATATTTGCATGATTTGTAATGATTATTACTATATCTCTTGGACCATAATGGTTGAATGTTAGATCCCTAAAATGGAAAAGTTTTAGTGAATCTGAATCTTCCTTTTCCTACTTGATGTCATTCGTTTGATATTCTCCGAAGTGGAAAGTAATGTGTGGCCAAGGATGGTTCTTGTTTCCTAAAGTGTGTGACCTACCCCTGTGTAAACTTCATAGTATATCTCCTCCCAATGTATTTTACAATAGATGTGCATTGGTTCCTCATGGATGGTCCATCTCCAGTTCATGGTTAGGAGTTCCATCTTAGCATAGATCGCACCTAATAGGTAAGAATCCATATATAATTGAAATTTATAATCATCCATAGGGTTTTGAGCATGTTTAAGGCTCTCATTCAATGTTCCTACCAAAATATTTACCTAGTTGGAATCTTTCCTTCAACTGCTACAATGTACATCAGCAAAACTTGGCCTTCACGAAAGGTATCAACATTATCTTGGCCATACAACTAGCATAGCATGGCATCCACTCTATTGGTTTTTCACATGTTAAAATCGGTAGGTGAGTTGTTTTTATAGCATCATTCAACGCTCTGGTAGTTATGATGCTATCTTATGGCCTTAGGCAGCCCTTTCCCATTCAGACTTGATCACTTATTAGAGAGAAATTTTTCAAATTCCATACGTGACTCTGCCCTTACAAAAGCACGTGTACGCATGGGTACCATAATACCAAACACGCATACATAATTTAAAATGTGAAAAAAATAAAATATTTCCTATTTCGTGGGTGAGGTTTACAGGTTTTGCCAAAATCCCACCTACAAGAGCTCGTGGCCTAACTGAATCAAATGATTTTTGGTGGTATTTATACACCTCATGGGAAGGCCTTAAGTATAGAAGGAGATAGGATATTGACATTATAGTCCCTTTGTTCCCAGATAAGGCCTGATTTTCCATGTGCCTCCTGCACTCCCAGTCATAGGAAACCCTTGTTTCCTTACAGAGACGCTCAACTTCCATTACATGTCATCCTTTTGCACATGTTGAGACATGATGTTTGAGGCTTGGGATGGACGGATCCATAGGAAGGTTTCATTGGTACCGTGGTCGGATCAAGTTGTATTCTTACACTACTATTTGTTGATATCAATAAGAAAGCTTTGTCTTGTTCTCAAAATGTTGTGATCTCATGTTTTTTATAATTCATGTCTAATATATCATGCTTTATATGTTGATGATTGATGATCTAACGTGTTTATTATGAATGCTATTTGAACTACTTTCTATGTATATGCTTCTCTGAATGTTGTTGTAGGTCTAGTCACTTTGGAAGAAGCAAAGGGTTTGGACCCAATAGAATCAACATCAAACGTAGGACCTCTGGGTACTTTTCACAAACCAAACTTTAGTAGTTTCCATAGCTTGCTTGCTTGAATGTATGCTTCTTGTTGATAGTCTGCCTTCGATCTGTTGAGGTTGTCAAACCTTACCTTAGGGGATTTTTTCCCGCAAACAGTTTCCACCTTTGGTATCTAATATTTTCTCACTGCCTTATAAATATTTGTGTCTAGGTCATTAGAAGACAAGTTATCCCTATGAAATTTCTTATAAATTTCTAATCATAAGTGGTGAACTTGTCTATAAAATCTAGACTATCCCATAAATCTAGTCCAAAGGAATTATCTAGCTCTTCACCATATGAGCTTTCTACCATTTGGGGCTTCCCTAACCGTTATCTTAGATGCATGCATGGTTCTCTTGTAAATCAAATGAAATAAACAATCACCCATTGTGCAACTTAGTTTATCATGTAATATGAAAATAAATAAGAGGTTTAAGCTATGAGGCTAACTAGGTTTGAGTGAAAAGAACTTTTAACATTTGGGAAAAGGGAGGGGTGCTAAGTTCACTATATTTACTAGGATGGTTGATTTCATTCCCAGGGAAATTTTCATTGAGATGTTGGGAGGAAAACTAGGGATTAGAGGTAAGGGATATTTTCTTGTGTACCTAGCTCTTAAAAAATAAAAAATTGGTTAAAGAAACTAAGTTGAAAGCAAAATAATGGATTTATGTGAGGAAACCCTATGTACTCTAAAGAAAACCTCGAGGTATTTTGAGAAATATTGATATTTGAAAGCTTTCGGACTATGGTGAGTTATTTTTTGGGTTTTGTTGTAATAAAAACATGTTAAGAAAAAGAAGTCAACTATTGGAAAGTTATAGTGCTATTTTGGTTCCAGTTGAGGAATAAATATGAAGAGAATCCCATGAAAGAGTTAGTTCATGGTTAAAAGGCCTATTAAATCATCCTCAAGTTGTTCCTATGCCAAAATAATGATTCTCCCTTGCTTGTATGAGCTAGATGAAATGACATGATTGTGAACTAGGTCAATAAGGGCATGGGTCAAAGGAAAGAACATAGTACAACCTCCATTATCAATAAAATTTACCCAAAATTCATTCACATAATAAAATAACTCCTTGCTAAATAACTACAGTAAAATGACCATAAATAGATAAAACAATAAGTGAATAAGAATAATAATTACCCTACTTAGGTTGAGTTGGAAAACTAGTGATGGGTATGTAAAGTTGAAGTGGAATGCTTCATCACTTAATTCATTTGACTCCCAAAATAAGTTATTTAGATGGTGTGATAAATGGAGAGGGACATAATCTCTTTTTAAGAGTTTCACTGGACTTTTTAATTAATTATATTGAGTAATTTCTTAATTAAAATGAAACTTTTACCTTTTGTTAACTTAAACTGACTTGAGAAATCTCAAAAGAAAACTTTGAAAGAAAGATCAAATATTAAATCAAATTTTGTTGCATGCTTGATCTTTAAAGTAGAGTTGCAGTGGTCCATTGAGGCTCAATGGTTGACTATATTACCCCTTAGAGGCTTAGTGATGTGCTATTGGGAGGCAAGAGAGGCTTAAGATGAGCCACTATAGCTATCCATTGAGGGTCATCTGGGTGTTATGGCGCAATCCATGCCCTTAATGATGCACTAAGGAGGCTCAAAAAAGGAACATATTTGGCTTTAAGGCATAATTACCTGCCTATAGCATTTCTTAGTGGGTTAAAGGAAATATATGGACTAAGCTAGGAGTCCAAAAGAGCTCTACGTAAAGGTTGGATGATCAATCATATAAAATGCAAGGCCAAGTGTGAGACTATAGTGTTGGTGAAGGGGTCTATTGGGTGCTATCGAACTAGTTACAAGGTTAAGGAAGCACTACCCAATCCTAGAACAACTCAAAATTGCAAAAATACTCAATTCCAAACATCACTCAAAGGTTTACCTCATTGTGATGAACAACTGCAAAATATTTCTATGTCATAGAATTAGGGTTACACCTCCTTAAAGATGATATATTTTCTGTCATAGATCAATTATGTTCATAATTTTTCCTCCATTACCTTAAGTTGGGTGGGTTGATCATAGCTCACAAGTGCTAGATAGGGTTAATAAAGTGATATCTGTATTGATTGGAGTAAGTGGGCCTCTCAATTCTCTTTAGCCAGAAGGAACGTAGGGAAATTGAGGAGGGTTGTTGCCAATGCTACAGTAAGTGGTTATCAATTCCTTTTATTCAAGTGTGACCACCCCAGGGATTTCTACACTGCCCAAGAGAGGCAAAAATAGAATGCCTAAATTGAGATATGTTACCATGTCCTTCCATACTTGATAATATCCATGCATCCTTTCTCTCCATTATCCTCTCTTTTGAGTGGGTTGTTTTAAGTTGCTCGTACTAGTTTCATACTTTTCTCATCCTATGAGAATAAGGGGCTTGGAAATTCTTTGAGGTTGATGCAATTAATATATATATATATGAGCATGTGCCAAACGTTAAAATGAAAAACAATGGCAAAGGATGAATAATGATGGAAAGTTATGGGGGTTTGGGGGAAAAATTGGGGTGATTCACTCTTAAACTTAGGGTTCTAAAACCCAATTTTACACAAACTTTCACTACCATGGCACCCCCATGAGGGGGTGGGGAAATGACCCTTCCTTCAAAACGGTCATCACAGCCATCCACAACAACAACCAATCAGGAAAACCAATGGAACCACCAATACGCACATAGTAGCAATAGGGGTGTTGAATCCATAATCTATTGTCACGAGCTCCAGCAAGAACACCAATGGAGATCCATGCAAGCAAGCCTTGGAAGCCACAACAATATCCATGACCATAGGTCAGTCAGCAAAACCCACGTGACCTTGTCATGTAAAAACTTCCAAACCCCCTTTTCTAGAGATTCCTCCTCACAAAATAGGAGAAGAAATGGAACATATGAAATAGAATGCACTTATATGTAACTTCATGGGACCCTAGCCATCATAAAATCTCTTAATAAACTAGATCAGGAGGAATTGGGTTATCAAAGGAGATTTCGAGTTAACACTAGGATCTCGTGAGTTCTTTACAGTCGTACTCAACAATTTTCAAGATTGAGATGTTATATTTCAAGGAGGGCCTTACCTCCTGAATTTAGCGGGGCTTTACATAAAATCTTGGGTACCACACTTTAACCCAAAAAAGGAAGGATCCACCTTCCTCTCGGTATCAATTCGACTCTAATCACTACCTCAATAATTTTAGGATCCATAAATTATGACTCAAATAGGTAACAAATTGGGAAGCTTCATAATGCTCTCTGACATCACCAAGCAGGGAAGGTACACAACATATGTCATACTTTGTGCTTACCTAGATCTATCTCAACCCCTACGGGCTAGTATTCTTCTTAGCTGTGAAGATAACATATGGGAGAAACCAAATTACTATGAGAATATTCCATTATGTTGTCATCATTTCCATGAATACAGCCACCTCTTCAAATATTGTCTAGCACAGCATACTCAATATTTAGATTTTGGTAATGACCCTACAAAACAAGTTTCCTCAAATAATGACTTCATTATAATCACCAATAGAAAAAGGGTTGAAATAAAGAGAGTATAAGCCTCTAATCATCCAGGTGCCCAATATAAAAATCACTTCATTTTTCTCCAAAACATGGAGGAAAGCAATGAAAATCCTCAAGTTCCACCCCCCCCCATGATCCTCTTCACATGTCGGAAGTGTAAGAAAAACACAATGTAGCAAAGGAGACCACGACCACACAAACTATGGACCTCCAAGAACCCCACCAAGAAGATTAGGAAACCCACATTCCCATAGAATAAGAAGATCTCCTAGATCTGGGATTGCCCAGTATATATCTCAATCAAATCGTTTAAGAATGGGAACACAAGGACACGAAAACCATCCCAAAAGAAAAAATCCAAATGGTAGTTCAAGCATATATTTGACATCAATATTTACTCATTAATAGATTGCAAGATACCCTCCCTTCCCCCTCTTTCTTATCTTCTTCGCAAGGCATCAAACACAATGCTCCACAAGATCAACCCCCTGCCTCTAAATAGCCCAAGCAAAAAGGTATGAAAACCAACAGCTAACTCTTACAAGACCTCGGTGAATTCCTAATGAGCTTGGGTCTAGCAGCTCCCTTGAACATCCTCTTTCCCCCTCTAAATAACTCTCATAAAATGTTAGAGGCCTCAATGGCCAAACCAAGCATAGAATTTTCAAGAATCTCATCTCTAGAGAAAAACTAGATATTCTACTATTTCAAGAAATTACAATCTTCATTGCTCTATCCAAACCTTTAGGAAGGATTGTGAAATACTCTCCCAACACTCCACCAGGGCATCAAGTGGTACTGCCATTCTTTGGAATCCTTCTACAGTCACCCTGAAAGACTCCTCATTCGCTAGAATCCTCTCTGTAGGCTTCCAACCTATAGGCTCTTATCACAGTGGTTTTATTTCAAATGTGTATGGACCTCATTCTCCTATGTAAAAACATATTTTCCTCTCCAACCTTGCATTTATGGCTTGTTTGGTAGGCTCTAACCAATGGATCTTGGGGGGTGACTTCAACTTGATCCACTCCCTTCAGGAAAATAAGGGGGAATCTGCATATTATATGAAGATGCATCGGGATTTAATGCATTTATAAAAGAACAAAAAATTGTGGATATTCCCACCCCAAATGGAATAAACACTTAGAAAAATGGGATAGGGGGCTCCCAACAAGTGGTCTCAAGGTTAGATTGATTCCTTTACTCAAATATCTTCTATTGGCAGGCATCATTCTAGAAGTGTTCATCCTTACAAGTCATGGATCAAACCTTTGGTTGATCTCCCTTCACCTGGGTTGGTTATCATCACCGAAACACAAGACATTAATATTTGAAGCATTTTGGATTCACCATCCAAATTTTCTCACCAATATGGAACAATGGTGGACAGAATCAGCATCCATCTTGGGCAATACCATGTATCGCTTCCAATATAGACTAAACTACGTCAAGAAAAATTGAAAGCATGGGACATAATAGATTTTTGCAACGTCACTTGGGAAAAAATGATTAAAAGCGAAGATGAAAGAAATACAACAGACTATCATCAACCATGGCCAAAAATAAAAAACCTCAAAACAGGCTCTAAAAAAATTAACTCAATGAACGACTGGCTCAAGAATAAATCCTTTATAAGAAAAAATCTCAAGTAAAATGGTTGCAAGAAGGGGAAATCAAAACCAAGTTCTTCCACAGAATGATGATCAACTATTGGCAACAAAATCACATCAGTCGCCTCAATAACCAGCATAACCAAATGGTGGAGGATCATGAGGAGATAACACAAGTAGTATCTCATCACTTCCAGTCTCAATCTCTTCTCACAAAGTCGATCCTAGATGAACGCAAGGAAATCCACCAAGTAATTCAACACATCCTAAACTCATTTATGAAGAACAAAATGCCTTTCTTATGAAGGAAATTACTTTACAAGAAGTGGTGTAGGTAGTCATGGGCATGCCCAACAACAAGGCCCCTGGCCCTGATAGTTTCACGGTAGAATTTTACAAATCATTCTGGAAACTTCAAGGCCATGATGTCTGGAAGGTAGTGGAAAACTCAAGATTCTCTACCTCACTCCTCACCACTTTCAATGCTTTCTTCATCTCCATCATTCCTAAGTCTTCCATTGCCTCTTCCCAGGCTGATTATCGTCCTATTTCTCTCTATAATGTAATATACAATATTATCTCTAAAACCATAGCTAACTGCCTCAAATTACTTCTCCTTTAAATCATCTCCCATGAACAAACAGGCTATGTCGAGGGCAAGCAAATTCTAGACAACATAATTATGGCCTAAGAACATAGTAATTCACTTAAATCTTCTAAATAGCCTAGTATGTTCCTTAAACTAGATATGTCCAAGGCTTTTGATAAGGTAAGTTGGCAATACATTTATCACACTCTTGTAAAGTAAAACATTAATTTCTATTCTGGTTAAAGGATTTCCCTCCCCAACTTTTACACCTCGAGGCATCAGGTAAGGATATCCCCTCTCTCCCTATATCTTTCTCCTCAAAGTAGAAGGATTAAGCCACTCCATCAGGCATGCCATTTTTCACAATCACTTGATGGGACTCCATCTTGGCTCCAATCATCAGCAATCAACACACCAAATATTTGTTGATGATACCCTACTAATGGTCCATCCCTCACAAAATTAATCCTTGGAACTCAAACATATTATCTACACCTTCTCATTTTCCTCTAGTACCGGTATCAATTGCAACAAAATCTGAAATATTCTTTTTTAACACTGCCAAAGCAGTAAAAATCCACATCTCTTGCCTTTTTTGATTCAAAAAAATATCCCTTCTGATCAAATACATGGATGCCCCCTAACCTCTAATCCCTTGCATCTCTAAGTGTGGGAAGAAATTATGACAAAATTGGAAGCCAAACTTCACAGTTGGACCTTTCAAGCTCTTAACCTCGTTGGTCATCTCACTCTCCTTAAATCAGTGCTTGAAACCATATTTTCTTACCTCTTATCACTTCTCACAGCTCCCAAAGTCATCTTCTCCAAGATTTTCATACTCCAACGCTCCTTCCTCTGGGAGGTGCTCAGCTAAATCTAAAATGGGCATTAGTGGCATGGGAAAAGTTGTGTGTGCCCAATTTTTCTAGAGGTCGAGGCATGCGGGATCCTAAAACTCTCAGTAAAGTTCTCAATGTGAAAACCTAGTGGAAGTGGCTCAAAAATACTTCATCCCTTTGGTACCAAATGTGGACGAATAAATATTCCCAGGGTATTCACATGGAGAAAAATGTTAGAATGTTTGAAAATCTGAAAAGCTCCCACATATAGAACACAGTATGGAAAAACAAGCAATTAATTCAAGATCATTGCTTCTGGGAGATTAGAGATGGCCTGATAGCTCTTTTATGGGATGACTCATGGAAGCAATGGCCCATGATTTCCAACTTAGCTTATTTGAAACAACTCCAAGAAAAATTCCATCAACAAAGGATAATAGTGGTGGCGCAGTATTGGCGGGATTTCCCTATGGGATATCCTTGACGCAAATGGAAAATTAAAGGCCCTGTTTATGCCAATACCCATGTGGAGGAGGAGTATTTACTAGCAACACTCTTGAACACAAGAAACATCACAGTAAACACTGACAGGCACATCCTACGATGGGGTTATGGTCCCTCGGGGAACATCAATATCAAAGAGGCTTGCAAGGTTCTGATTCAAACTTAACTCCCAACTCCCAACCACAATTGGAAATTGTTGTCGTTGCAACAAGCACCCTCCAAAATTGTGCATACACTTTAATTTTAGAGCCTACTGACAACTTTGCAATCTATTGTCCCATATTCACTCCTTGGTCGATCGATCTTTTTCAACGTGTTAAATTCCTCTTCTCAAGTTCTAAGTGTCAAATTCACTTGCTCACACATGCTCAGTACTTGATGAATTCACAAACGCACATCTATTTATGCAAGCTTAGATAAGAATTGTGCAGCTCTTAAAATTAAGGCTTGCACAATCACTATTGATAGTGAATGCACAATCCATAATCATAGTGCACTACGCAACCTATGTCAACAGTCGGTGTTCACCCTTCATTGAAAATCCCCCTCTCACTTTGGTCACAATTGTATTTCTATTTTAATGAGTTTTCTCAATTGTCACTTTTGCACTTCGTTTCTTTCATAAGTGTCACTTTCACATCATCGACTATCATTTTTATATGATTTCACTTTAACAAGTAGTGTTTTCATGTTATCTTTGCTTTCACATGTGTCACCTTCAATTTATTTAGCTTTTGCAAGTATCATTTTTGCTTTTCTTACTGTCACAGTTGTTGCTTCTAATTATTTTTACTTTTGTATGTATCACAACTTTACACATCACTAAATATAGATATAGCACACTCTTATTCATTGGATCATCCTACATATCATAAGAACATTTTCTAGACACATTCCTATAGCTTAGTGCACTTTCTGGTTGCAGTCGACACTTGTGTCGCAAATTGTGTTCTAAGTGTCGTAATGTTACGTCTCAATTGTCACACTTACAAAAAAATGTCGCTTTGTTGTTGCTTCAAGGTGTGATTGTTGTTCATGAGTCTTGTGCATTCCCCTGGATTGTATTGATGGAATTCACGTGTGTGCTCCAATTTTGATTCTTGTCCAGATGTGTCTCCCTCTCTTACTCCATTGGTCCCACACTTAGCCATTTTGGAGCTCTTCTTATTCCTCCTACCAAGTGGGCGCTATGAAAGCTTCAATCCTTCACCAGGTAATGAGCATCACCTATTGATGAGCCTCATTGATGAGCCTCATTGATGAGCCTCATTGATGAGCCTCGTTGATGAGATCTCCCCCTCCTAGACTTGTGCATTGAGTCATTTCTCAAGTTATCTCCTATGATTGCACACTGAGAACCTTCATAACATATTCACTCAACCCTTGTTTCTTGTACTAACTCACTACACTGAGCTTTGATCACTTCTACCATGCATAGTGCATGTATCACTTCTTGTTGATAGCAAGGACCTCCTTCATCCCCTTGCAAAATAAAATTGCACCATCCAAAAGATATATTATCTTCACAATGCAATGAACACTCCCTTGGAAAAGTGACTTGTCTTTTGCTACTTACCTTAGCCAACTGCGCAATTTTCCTTCCTAGTGAGTCATCCTTGGTGTAGGTCACATTACTAGTGGACAAACAACCACTACAGAAGAAAATTGCGCTAGCACAGGAACCTACCCCTCAAGCATTGTGCATGTCGTAGTTACAATGCCTAGTCTTTCCTTCTCTACTGATTAGATCCCCTCACTATGCCATGACTTATTCCACTTGCCTTTATGTCGCATGTCACAGTTCTAGTGGATAGTGGAGCCTTTATTAGACCATTGTTGGAGAAAATTTTTCTCTCTCTTAATTTTGTCTCTCAGTCATAGTGCATGTCATAGTTTTAGTCAGCAATCCATCAACCCTTGCCTACTAGACTCCCTCACTATGCAATCACTAACTTTTTCCCTACCTCTTTAGCGCATATTGTAGTTCTAGTCAACAATCAGGGCCTCCCTCAGTCACTGTGAAGCTCAACTATGCTATCATTGTCTCATCCTCCCTTAAGCCCTATGCATGTCATAATCTTAGTCAAAAAGCTCATCACATTGTCTCTTGCACTTGCCCACTACACTAGACCCTAAAGATCCCCTCCTCAAAGTGCATGGCATGGTTCTAGTGAGCATTGGTACCTTCCTCATCCACTGATGAGCTCAACTGCACCATCCCTAGTAAGCCCTTCCTTCTCAATCTTTACATAGGACCATCACAAGCAGATTCTTCCATGAGAAAAGTAGTGATAGAATAGACAATTTCAGGACTGATCTTGACTTGTCATGGGTGATCTCCATTGGGAGGTGTACCACCTCAACATGGCAAGGTAATGCTCAAGGAAAATGTCAAGGAGATGGAACAAATCAGCACTTACAGAGAAGAAGCACAAAGAAGAACCATCACGAAGGCATGGAGAGATCCTAGACTATAACAGAATGAATACATTGCATGATAACTCTGAAGGTCCCACAATTGATCCAAGACCCTTTGAAGGGTCAAGATGAAGAATAAAGCATATCTTTCATGAATATTGAAGACAAAGTAGCAAAGGGAGAAACCTGACATTACCACATCATCATGAAGTTCCATGTCATCATGGACAAGTTGTGGCTTATACAAGTGTCATCACAATGTCATATGTGTCAATGTGTCTTTCCACATGATGTGTAATGTAATGATGTATTATCCAAAGGAAAATGACAAAATGTAAATGTGTGGAAGTCCAAGAGCCACATGTGGACCAAAGAGTCTTATAGAAGTTCAAAGGTCATCTAGGAGTCCAAGAGTCACGAAGGTAACTCAAGAGTCATAAGGGATTGTTGATGGTGTTGAAATCCATCAACCAAGGGGGCCCCCTAATGTGAAGTCTCAATTATACCTCACAGCATTCAGAGTAGGAGCCCCAACTAGAAATATAGTCGGTTTCCATTGTCCATAAGGATTTTCCTTGGTTTCAGTTATTAACATAAGAGGTTATACAATATCCTTTGAAACAAGCAAGTAAGCTGACATTGTGAGGCATTCAATTGTGATGTATACAAGATACTTTCTTCGCAAGGAAAGAGAGAGTGAGTCTCTAGAATAAAAGTAATAGTATCATCCTAAAAAAGACATGCAAGAGCATAGAAGGATCGCAAGTTAATCTGCAAAATAGTTCACAAGACAACCACGATCATAAAACCAAATACAACACACCTTCAACAAGATAAGTACCAAAGCAACCAAAATATTTCAATTTCCTCAATACATATGAACGAAACATTTACCGCAAACATCTAAAGAAAGGTCCTACGAAATTCACAATACACGAATGAAAATGTGTTGTCTCATCGAGCTTCAATATTAAGTGGAAGTGCCAATATATACAAGTACAATACTGCCACATTAGCCCCAATAATGGAACATTAAGTCACCACTTGATCCTCCAAAGAAATATCTTCTCTCCTATGCCAATGCTAGAGAAGCTAGTGTGGGAAGTTCAAGTCCCAAAAGTCCATTTGTTTGAGTTATGAGGGTGTATTTATAACAAATGAGGTTACTGTCCACCTCCCATGTGATGCTTGAGCTTCTAAAATGAATTTTTGAATTATTACATGACCTTTGAGCTTTTATATGACTTTAGAACCCAATAGTGACTCTTCAAACTCCATGTGGGACCCTCGGTATTCCACATATTTTACATTTTCTCATTTTGAAAAATTACACAATTACATTCCAAAAATGATGTGGCAAGACATCATGACACATGCGACTCTTGAGATGACCCTTGACAATGATGACATGGAACTTCATCATTATGTGACATAGCCAAGCTGCTCATTTTGTTGCCTCCTTGACATCTTAATGATGGATCTTGCATGTTCTTTTTCTTCATCCTCCAAGGGGGCTGATTGATATGGAGTCTTCTATGTGATCTGGATCTTGTAACTTTTGTCATGATCTAGTGTCCCTTCAACGTCCTTGAAGACTTCTTCATGGTTCTAGCTTAACAAGTGTCTTATGGCATAATCTCCTTCTCTTTATTTCCAAGCATCATATTGTCATGTCAAGATATATTACCTGCAAGTAAAATCTACTCATGATAAGATGACATCAGTATGGAAATATCCTAATCTAATTTTCTTCATAAAATCCATTAATTGACCTGGAACTGGGTACTCGATTGGGAGTAATGCTCAAGGATTGTGTAGTGTGTAGTCCCAGAAGACGACTGAGGGACTAAGGCTTGCAACTGCGTAATGCACGGTTCTGGAGGCCTGAGAAGTAGATTTGCACAGTCGAGGGTCATAGTGATGCAAGATTTCTCACTATGACTACGCAATGTGTAGTTCTGGAGGGAAATTGGGCATTTAGGTTGTGCAATTTCAGAGTTCAGGGAATCAAAGAGAGACACTGCTAGCTACAACTGCGCAATGCGCAGAAAGAGGCTGACTCAAAGGTTGAATTATGCAATCTTGCAGAGTAGGAGGTTGATCTTGAGCACTATGACTACCCAATGTGAAGTCCTTGGAGGCAGTGACTGCACATTTCACAGTTCCAGGAGGCAGGAAAAACTTATTGTGGCCTGAGACTGTGAAATGCATAGTTCAGGGAGGCAGTTTGGTTCGGAGGTTGACCAGAGAAGGATCGGTTGTATAAAATGATTGTGTATGACCAAAGAGTAGAGATATGGTGATAAAACATGACTTGAACATGATCACACACTTATATATCATCAATCACTCGACAAGGGATCACTTACCATCCACAATCAACATGTCCTCATCAAAGCAAAAGTAGAACAACACTTACCTCCAAGTGTGACACATAGGATACACTTTGTGATGACAGTGACGACACTAGTACAACAGTGCATGGAACTTTAGGAATGAATCTAATACATGTCTATATGATAAATAGGACTAATTAGTACCAAATTTTCCTCTTGAAATGACCTCAAAATTTCTCTCTCACGTGCAACACTTCAGATACACTTTGTGATGCAGGTGATGACACTAGTGAAACAATTATCCAGACTTGGGGAATGTGTCTAATTCATGTCTTCATGATGGATAGAACACAGTAGTGCAGGAAAATGCATCATAACTTCCTTTCGAGGGTGCAAAAATGACTTCCTATGACTATATATGACACTTGCAACATTAAGAAAAACATGAAAATGACACTTGCTAAAGCTAAAGAAAGTGAAAGCAACACATGCCATAGGAAAGAGGACAAAAGCACCACTTGTAGAAGTGAAAGCAAGCGAAAATGACAGTGATAAAAGTGAAAGTGACACTAATGAAAACCAAAGCACATAAAAATGACAGCTGACAAAACTCACTCGAGAGATTATACAATCGCAACCAACAGTGGGGGAACTGTCAATCTTTGAATTGTGCATTAACTATCAAAAAGGACTACAGAGTCTCTATCTCCAGTGACAACAATCACTCTCCTTGGATATTGCGCAAGAATATCCTCTTGGGACTGTGCGGTCATCAACCATAGATAATTGCGCAATGATTGTTCTCAGCATATGGTTATTGTCGTCTAGGATTGTGCATGGTTTGACTCTCTAATATACACATAGACTGATAGCTTTCTTGAAAGAGATGTGCTTATGAATACATCAGAGTCTAAGCATGTGTATGCAAGTGACTCTGACAATTATAAACCCATAAAACATCAACCAACCATGAAGCATTTATGAACAATCAAGGAACAACCGATCATAGGATCACAAGTATGCTCCAAAATTCAAGTGTAAGAAAAAATTTGGAGGGTGTTTGTCACAGTGACAACACTTGGAAACACACTGGTAGAACTCCAGATTTTCTGTTTAGATATTATCTTTAAGTGCAAGGTATCAGTATTTCAAGAAGTATTGATTCTCCATGTGGATTTCCCCGGCTTTTCCACTTATCTCGGTTAAAGATATAGTATCTTATATTCCTTGCTCAACTTCAAACACATCAACGTATAACTAGTCATACCTCAATTATTTCAGTATGGGAGAAGGATAATAAGTATGCCAAGATTTTGATATTCAAAGTTAAGCACATTCCCCGTTTTTTCTCCACTTTCAGCGAGCCTGTGCAGTACCTCGGTGGATTCACCTCAAGGAAACACAAGCATCGCTTCACTACCAGCAGCCCGTTTAGTACTCCAGCGAGGTTGCTTGCTTCACCTCTCTGCGCAAAAAGCCTCTCTTCTTCGCCCTTTATTTATTTTATTTATAGAACTGTGAAAAGGCACTTATTTATTTAGATGGTGGAAGTGGGATCTAATAACATAAGTTTCCTCAGACACACAAATTTTATTAATAAGGAAAAAAACAATTACAGAAAAAATTGCAAAAGCTTACACATGATCACTCAACAGTTTTGCAAGTGGAAAAAAGCAAGAATTAAATAAGCTAGTAACCTAAACTAATTTTTTTTACGGATCACTTATTTTATTTACAAGTTTCAATTTACATTGAATGCACATGTAACAACACTCCTAAATATTTTCCTAAATTAGTTCCTAAGAAACGGAACCTTTGTAGATGTCATATCTCTTATAAAAAATAGATATTCTAAGAAGACTTTAAGACTCTAAATAATTAAATAAATATTCTAACAAAACACTAAATAATTAAATATTACTTTATGTACTTTGGATCATACATCTAACATTCCCCCCTTCTATCCAAATGTAGATTACAACTGATACCAAGCTCTTCCCTAAACTTAGTAAATTTGATCCTGCCAAGCGGTTTTGTGAAAATATATGAGATCTGATCTTCTAAAGGACAATATACTAGTTTGATGACATCCTTTGCGATGAGTGTCCTAATTTAATTATATTTTGTGTCCAAATGTTATGTTTTGGAAAGGAAAACTAAATTTTTGGCAAGCTTTATGGTTGATTAGTTGTTGATGAATAAAGGTGTGGCTTCTACTTGAGGAATGCCTAAATCGTGCAAAACTTTGCGCAACCAAACAATTTCACATGTTGCTTCCCATGTTGATATATATTCTACTTCCATCGTAGAAGTGGACCTGTAGCTTGCTTCTTGAAACTCCAAGAAATTGTAGTTGACCCCATGTTCATAAAATAACTGGATGTTGATGCTCGATCATCAATACTTCCAGGAAATATTCATTTGAATATCCACCAAGTACAAATTTCTTTCTTTTTGTAAAAAAAACTAAAATATTTCATCCTTTGATATATCTAAGGACCTTTTTTGCTGCATTCCAGAGGATTTCCCTTGGTTCATGCATAAAGCACGAGAGAATATTGACTGCATAAGATATGTCTGGACAAGTGGTTGTTAGATAGATCAAGCTGCCAATCAATTGTCTATAAGTAGTATTGTTTACCAATTCCCCCCCTTCAAATTTTGAAAGTTTTAAGTTTTGTTCCATTGGGGTGAGAACAGGCTTGCAATCTTGCATTCCAAATCTTTGAAGAAGTTTAGATAAATACTTGCTTTGACTAATGAAAGTATTTTTTGGATGTTGGAATACTTCAACTCCAAGATAATAGTGAAGCGATCCCAAACCAGTGATCTTAAATCCAGCCTATAAATCCTTCTTTACCTGCATAATATGATCATTATTGTTCCCAGTAATGATAAAGTCATCCACATACATAACTAGAATCACCAGATTTTTACCCTGTTGACGCACATATAAAGTATCATCAGATTCACTTCGTTTAAAGGCAACCTTCCGAAGGTACTCGTCCATTTTTTCATACCAAGCTCATGGAGCTTTTTTTAATCCATATAAAGCCTTGATAAATTTGCACACTTTGTGTTCCTACCCTTCAATCTCAAAACCTATAGGTTGAGTCATATATACTTCTTCCTGCAAGTCTCCATTGAGGAAGAAAATTTTAACATTCATCTTATGTATTTTCCATCATTTTTGAGATGCTAATGCCAGTGCTAATCTAATAGTGTTCCATTTTGTTGTAGGTGCATATGTTTCCTCATAGTTGATTCCTTCTTGTTGTGCAAAAGCTTTGGCAAAAAGCAACTTTGTATTTGTCAATGTCTCCATCTAGATTATACTTAATTTTGTACACTCATTTGCATCCAAAGTGTTTCACATTTTTAGGATAGTCAACAAGTTTCCAAGTGTTGTTTTCCATCACTACCTTATATTCTTCAACCATTTCCTTTTTCCATTAGATATGTTTCACTGCCTCTTTCTATGTGGAGGGCTCAGTAAAATCAATTTTTATGAAGGAAATTTTTTCTTCATTTCTTTTTGAACTTCTTGTTCCTTTTTTGTTTTTTTCATCTGGCCTAACATCCTTCAAAAGTTGAATATCCCATTTAGGCAGTTAATGTTCACTTGTTTGTGGATTTGAATAATCACCAAATAGATGTTCTTAGATCATATGAAGGTTCAAGGCGTGCAGAGTCACTGTCATATGAACTTCTTCCAAAAGATTCAGCTAAACTTCCAGAAGATTTAGATGGAGTAGATGAGCTATATGAACCATTTTCTGATGAATGCAATTCAATCTCATACCAAATGCTGTGTACTTGGTTGATTTTGCATTTTAATTTCATTTTTGTCTCCCTTAGTTTCCAATTTCTGTAGAAGAATTTCTATCTCCACGGCACTCTTACTTTCTATTTCATCAAATATAACATCCCTACTGACAATAAACTTTCCATTGGAAAAAAGATGATATCCCTTTTTTTCATCAAAATACCCAATCATTGTACACTTCAAACTTTGTGAATCAAGCTTAGTTCGTTTTTCTTTTCAAACTAAGGAATAGCACACTGAACCAAAAACTCTAAGATGTTTGACTCGAGGTTTGAAACCAAACCATGCTTCATATGGTGTAATTCCATCAAAAGAAGCAGTAGGAGACTTGTTCCTTAAGTAGACAGTTGTATGTATTGCTTTTGCCTAATATGAAGGACTTAAATTTTTTAAAGTTAGCATGGATCTTTCCATTCCTAACAAAGTGTGATTCATTCTCTTTGCTCCTCCATTTTATTGTGGAGTGTAGACATTCGTAATTTGGTTTTTAATACCATTTTCCTTGCAATAAATATGGAATTCATTGGAAGTGAATTCCCCTCCATTATCTGTCCTGAGAGTGCCAATTTTCTCTTTAACTTCATTTTCAACCAGTTGACAAAAAGTCTTGAACTTTTCAAAGGTTTCTGACTTTTGTTTCAAGAAATAAACCCAGGTCATTTTACTAAAGTCATCAATGAAGAGTAGAAAGTATCTACAACCTCCTAGAGAAGTTTGTATATGTCCACAAATGTCATTGTGCACTAATTGCAAACGTCTGTTTACACGCCATGAACTTGTTGGAAAAGTATCTCGACTTTGTTTCTCATAAATGAAAGCTTCATATCTCGCATTTTCTTTCTTAAAAGTTGGAAGGCATTTAACCATTCCTTTCTTTTAAAGTTTAGAGAGACTTTCAAAATTTAAATGCCTATATCTAACATGCCACAATCTTATTGGTGAAATATGTGTACTTTTTGCTACTGCAAAATTAGACTTATGTGGAATGGTTGTTTCTTTCATCCTTAGAAGTTTTCCATCTGCATATCATTTCATCACTACCTTCATATTCTATTTGATGGAGTTTATTTTTACTAAGTCATCCTCCATAACAACATGATTTCCTACTTGTCGAACCATGACTAATGACAACAAATTATTCTTGAAATAAGGTACATACCAAACATTTGAAATTAAGTTTTCTCCAATGTTAGAAATAGAAAATTTTACTACACCTTTTCCACAAGGATTATGTCTTGTATCATCTGCAAGAAAGATTGAATTAAATTGCCATTGTTGGAAAGTCCAAAAGAAGTCACGTCGAAAAGTCATATGTTTGTTTCCCCTGTATCTAAGATCCAAGCATCTTCATAATCACTTTTAAGATATGTGGAGACATGTAATGTTGTTGATTCTAAACTTTGAAGTGTAGTGAAGACATATTTTGATCCATCATCTTCTTGATCATTGGCAAATTGTGCCAAGTGTTGTTGAAATTTGGAAATGTTTCAATAGAAGTTCGACAATCTTCGGCATAATGACCAACATGGTTACATCTTGTACAATCAACTTGATTGAAATCTTTGTCTCTGCCTTGACTTTATCCTCTTCCTCTATTTTGTCCTCTACCTTGATTTTATCCTCTTCCTTGAATTTTTCATCTTCCTTGATTGTTTCCTCTGCCTTGATTGTTGCCTCTGCCTTGAATGTTGCCTCTTCCAGAACTGTTTCCTCTGCTAAAGTTGTTCCCTCTGACTTAACTTCTACCACAAACTTGTCCTCTATATGCTTCTTGATTTTGATTATTGTTCCCTCTTCCTCTACCTTTGGAATTTTCAGTTGAATATTTAATAGTGTTAGTTTCTGTAAGGAAGACATATTTTCCAACCTATTTCTTCTTTCCAAAATTTGTGTCATGTTGAGCTAGAATTTCATTTAATTCATCAAATTTTAACTTCTCTAGATTTCCAATTAGGTGTAAAGTTTCCAAGAAATGTGTATATGAAGAAGTAAAACCAACAATCAAAATAGTAGTCATGAAGCTATCATCCACTACTTGAAATCCAACCTTTATTATTTCCTTGTTAATGGTCTTAAGTCAGGATATGTACTAATGTTCTTAAGTCTAGAAATGTACTCAATTACTTCTCCCCCTTCTGTCAATTTCTATTCAAGCAGCTTCAACTAAATATCAACTCTCTTAGATTTTGGTTGTGTATCAAATAAATCTTTAAAACTTTACTAGGTAGACCATGCATCAGAAACATTTTCAATGTGAGCATACATTTCATCATTAACTGAAGATTTAATTTATGTTAATGTTTTGGAATTTTTTATCTCTCATTTAGCTAGTGAGTTTTCATATGTAGGTTTGTTTGGTTTAACATCACCACCGCATACATCTTGTCAAAGTTCATTGTAAATCAAAGTGCTTTCAATGTTCCTTTTCCATGTCTTGTAATTCTTTGAGCCTTCAAGTTTGTCAGACTCAAAATATAAATTTACCATCTTAGACATTGTAAAATTAAATGTATACAATAAGATAGATCATGCACCACAAAAAGAATATGGACAACACACCACATGCAACACCACACAAAAAAAAAAAAATTGATCTATCGGCGCTTGGCTTTGACCCTCGTATAGTCGTTTGAGGAGAAAAGTGATTGAGATTTGCACTTGGCTCTAGTCAAATTCTCCAAAATATTACAATGAAACTTTTGAAACTTGACTTTTACAAATGCTCTTGCAATTTGACTTTTTTTATTCTAACCGCCTCCCCAGCGCCCCCTCGCCCTCCCAAAATAAAAGTTACTTTGAGTTACAATTTTTTTCCCTCAAATAAAAGATAACACCTTATTACTCCAAAATTACAAATTACAAATTACAAAATTACACCTTATTCCTCCAAATTTACAAAAATCACACCTTATCATTCCAAATTTACAAAAAAAGAAATTACACCTTATCGCTCCAAATTTTACAAAATAAAATTACACCTTATTACTCCAAACAACATAAAAAAATAACTTTAAAAAACAAACAAACGTATCACTTCCATAATTGTCACTCCAAAATATTACAAATTAAAAAATGATATCTTATCTCTACATTAACTTTACTTTTTAATTATTTTTATAATCACCTTATCACTCCAAAAAGTTAACACTTAGCACTTATTACCACCATTACAAATCTTTTAAAAAAATAATTTTGGAACAAACCTTATACCTTTGTAAATCCTTTTGAATTCTTTTAATCACATTTTTAAGTTTTTTTTGGCATGCTTCCATAAGTCAAGGAATGTTTCCTTTTTACACGTTATAAATGTGTGCATGTACAAAATAAAACATGCACCATCCAATTTTGAGAGATAATCCTTGAATATGGCATCGAATTGATCCATCGTTCCACACAGATCACACGTTGGTCTTCAAATAATGAAAAATTGTCCACATTACAATAGAACGTGAGAAGCAGATTTGGATATTTTATGCGCTTTTGAGTTGATTATTCTCAGGTTTTCTTCATATGCATAATTATTTCACATATCTGAGAGCTCTTTCGATGGTTTCCCACGCTGGAGGATTCTTAACAAAACCATATTTGTAGGCGGGCATAGAAGGTGAATATTTTCCTTTTGCCAATAGCACAGGTGAGTATACACGTCCCTTGTGTTTATACGCAACTACAGGAAACGTTATCATCAAAGAATTGGCTTCTTGACTGCAACCAGGTTGTTGTCCAAAAGATTCATCCACCCAAACGAACCAAGTCTTTGCACCTACGAATGAACTATTTTGAATAGTATATTGCAGTGGCAAAAACATTGCGGAGTAGCAATCCACTAAACTCGATTTATTTGCTACGGTGTGGAAATATTGTCCGGTAACCTGATTGTTTGTTGTTGAGAGATGAAAGTTAAGTGAAAGAACTTGGCATAAAGTTAGATTGTGTATAGTGTTGAGCTCTATAAGCTGAGGCATAGAATGGATTCTGCTCCAAAAATTAAGGGAAAGAAACTCCAAATAATAGAAATTTTACAAAAAAAATTAATGTCTATATCTAAAAATCTGAAATTAGAAAAAGAGTTGTAAAAATTATTTTCCTTAATAAAGACTGAACAATTTGAATGCCAATCGATAGCTGGCCAACTCAATGGAGTTTTCCAAAATCCTGCAAAGCTACAATCTCCTTCTTTACAGCATTTGCATCATTAAAGCTCTGATACCACAATAATAGCATAAGTGTTCTCAGACACGCAAATTTTATTAATAAGGAAAATAACAATTAAATAAAAATATGCAAGAGCTTATACACGATCACGCAACACTCTTGCAAGTGGAGAGAAACAAGCTTTAAATAAGATAATGTCCTAAACTAATTTTTTTATGGAACACTTGTTTCATTTATAAGTGTCCATTTACATTTAATGCACTTGTAACAACACTCCTAACTATTTTCCTAAATTAGTTCCTAAGAAATGACAAATTTCTAAATGTCATATTGTTGGCTTGAGAGGGCTTTAACCCGGGTTTAGAGTTAGTTGCACTAACCAACAAAACCCTACACTACCAGCCCTTTCGGAAACAACCCGCTTAGCGCAGGTTGCAATCTCACCTAAAGTAGTATTGGGGAATGCTAGAACTAGGTTTCTGCATCCAGAAGGCAATGTGATGTGGGGGTAAGGCGTTCCTTCAATTTAAGGCTTGAGCTGACCTTTGCAAACCCTTATCCTCAAAATCCCCAAACTTAAAGCAATTTACAATTAAATAGAGTTATGGGTTTCGCCTAAGAGTCTAATCATGCATAAAATAATAGGTAACAGTAGATCCAAATCTTCACAGAGTAATTACAACAATAATACAGATAAACGGCATTCAATTGAGTGTAAATACAGAAAACACATAAGTATACAGTTTGGACACAGAATTGCTTCAAATACTCTTTATTATTCCATATCTTCAATACAAATACTTTTTATACCCTACGCACACAGCTGTAGGGGCCCGTGCACTCGACTGCGGACTTACCAAGGTCTCCATGCACACAGTAGCAGGAGCCTTCCCCTTACGCAATTATAGAAAGATCTAACAATTACAGACTCAAAAACATCTCATCCATGAACTGGTTGCCTTAGACTTGCTAAAACACCCCTTTATATACTTTTTCCTATTACAAATACCATGGTCCGCAAGCCATGGCCAAAGCTCAAAACAATACAAAAACTAAGAGGTTTTGACCTTCCTAAAACCCCTTGAATCCTAGTGACATGCGTGCTCCACTCCTTAAAATGTAGATGCTTTTACAAAACTTAGTAAAAAATGGACCTAGGGTACCCCATCCCAACAGGCCCCCAACGCAAAGTTGTGACTCTTCCTCGAGTCACTCCGCTAGTACACTCAGTATATTTTCTTTCAAGTTGCTAAACGAGGAATTCACTGGGTGAAGCACCTCCGTGCATAGTGCTACTGCCTGTCGAACTTATTTGACCAACTTTTCTGTAGTCGGTCATTTCGCGACTAGTCTGATTGTTCATTGAATTTGTTGCATACTTTTGAGTGTGCCTTGCACAGTGTGTGAAATTTTCCCTGCCTCTTCTTCCCAAGGTTGCATCCATGCAGTGATAATATGCATCTTCTTCTGCAACTCCTCGATCTATGCTTGCAGGGAGGTCCCTTCTTTCAACCGGGTGAACCATTGCACAGATGCTAAGGTGTGTTTCATTGCTTTGATCTCAACATACTACAATTTCTTATCCTGCATGGATACTTCAATATTTTTCACCTGTGGGTCCTCCTACAATGAGGCCCATAGTTCTAACATTTCTTCTGATGGTAGCCTCACATTGCTCTCGGATCTCTAGTGGGGTGGTGGGTTGTAGCTTTAATTGAAGCTCAATAATTTGCATCTACAGATCAAAACGAATCTTATCCACTTGTGCCTTCAACTCTCTGAATGCATCTGTCAGTTGTTGCATTTTGTCTTCTGAAGCGGTTGTAGACTGAATTTGGAGCTCTGGAATCTCACTACACACTCTAGAAATGGTCTACTCCAACTGTTTCCTTCACGCAACTACGTCATCATGATCTTGAAGAGCTTTGTGCTTTTCATCTCACATCTACTGACTAGTGATTTCACATCTTTGATCACCATGACAGCTCGTTGCTCTCGCACCTTATGTTTATCTGCTCCACCCTAGTGTATCTCATGCAATGTGTGCATAGGGAGTGTCGCAAGGTTAGTTTTCATGTTCTTAAGCGGTTATGCGCTCTCCCTATTTTCGACATTATTCAGGTGTAAAGAACCAATAGGCAGGGGTACAGTGCGGAGCTTTGAAGTGAGTACTGAATGCACACTGCCCAATGTCATTGGTTCCATGCTTGCTTGAGACTGGCTCACTTGAACCATGCTCGCTTGAAACTGGCTCGCTTGAACCATGCTCGCTTGAAACTGGCTCACTTGAACTTGCAATTCTTTGAGTCCCTTTTGGACCTCTGTCAACACGGTTTTGTAATGTTTCTCGATGTTTCCCCAAATCTCCTCCGTCACAACTCGAATGGTGTCTCCAATTTCATTGAGGTCCCCCTCAGTGAGGACCATGGCCTCCACGCCCACGGATGTATCATATTTCTGATTTTTACGTGCACCTCTCGAACTTGTCTTCTGCTGCCATTTTATAATAAATTGAGAATTGACGTCCTCCAGGTCTACATAGGGGTCTTCACCATCCTGAACAGGTTATTATGTGTGTTGTTCTTCTTCTTTATCACTCTATGCTTCCTACATAGTATTATTTTCTACATTAATGGTCACCTTCTTCTTTTCCTTCAGCACATATTTACCAGTCCCTATTGCGCCTTCAACAATTTCTATCGGAATAAGTCAGCCACTGAAGGACTAGTTGGGTGATATCCTCTTTGGTGACCAGAAACGGCAACGTTGTCCATGTCTTCGTCAAATCATGTCTAGCATGGATATAGACATGGTGTAAACTGGCCTTGAAGTTAGTGATGCGTTGATATTCCTTGAATAAACTCGGTGACAACCTTGTCTTCTAGTTGATCAGCATTCGCATATCTATTTCAAATAATACTCAGAACATCTTATTTTCTATAACGTGGACAAGGTCCTTTGTTTCCCACAGCAAGGCAAATCCAGCAGCCTCGCACAACTCTGGATTTGTAGTGGGTAATTGTGAATCAGCGAGTGTCCTCCAAGCTATCAGCGCAATCAACAATAAGAGCCACGTGTAGTGGAATGAGTTTCCCTCCTCCTGCGCTTCGCGACAGTCATCTAGGAATTCTCTACATAGGTACCTTTCCCAGTTGAACTAGACCCCCTTGTTGCATTATGCACCCAAGGATACCACTAGTGTCGGCACTTCATTTTCACGACACTTCCTCATAATATTACTTGCCAAGATTTGTGCAGCAAACCGCATAGCTTCGTCTGTGATTGAACTGATGGCATATCTCCTATACTTCTTGATCATATCTAAGTCACTCTTCACTTGGTATGCCAACTTTTTCTCAAGTGACTTCCCCACAAAATCATCTGCGGGGTTCACGCCTTAATAGGGCAACATCGTGATTCTCTGTATCAACATGTCATCAATTGGGATGGGCTCTCCCATCCATATGGACCAACACCAACAACTGGCGCACGCAAATAGTGTTTATGTTGCTTCGGCTAAAGTGTGAGACGTACAACATGTTTAGAAATCTTGCGCGCTCAATATCGGCCACCTATTTCATTGGTCCAAGTCTTGTGAGGCCCGCCTCCTCATAGTACACCACATTTAGAGAGTTGTTGGGTTTCAGCTGCGGAAATTTCTCATAGTCGACCAAATCTCCATCTTCCAGGTGGAGTTGCGGTACCCTTACCGAAAATTCACCTTCAATAGGAACTTCCTCTGGCAGCAATGGTGTGAATACCTTAAATTTGATAGAGTCTGGATCCTTAACCACTTTTGAGGTTGGCTTCCCTAGTGGATATACAGCACAACCAAGAAATTGGCTTTGTTTCTTCTGCGCGGATATCCTCAAGCCCTTCATTCATCTCTTCTTTGTCCAAGTCCTTCAGCTCCATTGGCTACTTGTTTTTATCCATTTTTCCCTTCTGTCCCTACTCGGTTGGAATTCTCCGCTGCGATTGTTGAACCGAGGTCTGCTGCAAATTTTTCTTATTCTTATCTCCTACCGCAGAGGCAGTAGGCTTTGGCCTCAACAACCTGGGTGTTGTAGTACGGACTGGTGGTGTTGCAGTCATGATTTTCCCTACTCCAATCTTCAAAAAAATCTTGCTTAACTTCCTCCCAACTCAGGTAATCAGACATGTAGCAACGCCCTCAACTCTTTAAGCGCAAGAACACATAGCGAATTCTCAAGAAACAAAGTGTCCAAATGTGGGGTGGGGTGCGATATTTATAACCCATTTCAAATTCAAACTATTCATTCTCCCTTGGATCTTCCTCATAAATGTGAATTTGGCAGAATATTTTCATAGATATGCTCCTTAAGTTCATTTCCCCCACTCCATTTAATGGAAAATTCCCTGTCAAATCAACTGTATCACTACCAATGGTCATATACTGGGCAGGCTACATGGGACCCTTCCTTTTGGCACAGCTACCTCATCGTAGCTTCCACCTACTCCATCTTCCTAAACATCGTGCATCCCTCCTCCTTTGATAGAATTTTTCTTCGGCTAAGTAGTTTATAGTCTTGCACTCTCTTTCAACTACCAGAAGCACTAATAATTTCTTGTTGTCGTACTCATTGCACGGGGGCGGGATTGTCCCTATGAACCTTCAATCTGCTCCCATTAATCCTGCCAGCAAACACTTCCCCATTCAACTTCGCGATCCAAACTACGACACCATATGATATATTCTTAATGACTTACAGTCCTAGCCAATGCATCTTAAGCTTCCCCGGAAATTTGGTAAACTTGTTGTCATACATTAGGACCAAATATCCATTCTTGAAAGTACGTTGCTTAATGTGTCGATCATGCCATGCCTTTTCTCGATCTTTCTGCACCTGTTGATGAAATCCGGCCAAAAAGTAGTCCTCCGCTAACACAAGTAGTTGCGCTAGGCGTTCCTCCATTACGCCGCGATCTCCCATCTCAATTACTGTTGTGATCCTTAGGCTAGGCACTATATATTCCATTCGCATCACTACTTCTTGTCCATAAACTAGTCGAATGGTGTTTTCCCAGTCAATTTCTTACAAGTCATCCTATATGCACATAGAACCATTGGTATGCGCACATCCCAATCATTGCTATTAACATTGCAGATCTTTGTTAGGGAACTCTCCAAGATCTTGTTGAAAGCTTCGACAACTCCATTCGCCTGGGGATGATATGTTGTACTCTTATGATGGTACATCTAGAATCCTTTTTTTTAAGTCGTAATTGTATCATTCAGGAAGTGTGAACCTCTGTCACTCATCAGAATCTCCGGGCATCCAAACCTTGATAGAATAAATTCGAATATAAACTTTTCCACGGTTATCGTGTTGTACTCCTTCATAGGTTTTTCCTCATCCCACCTGGTTAAGTACTCTGTCACAGTGATAATATAGCATGCTCCTGTCTTCTTCCCTAGTGGTCGGATAGGTCTAATGAAGTCAATTTCCCATTTATCAAATGATTGTAGCGTGAATTGTGGATTTAATGACAGTTCATCCCTTCATGATGGCCTCCTAGTCCACTGACACACATCACACGTACTGCAGTACTCCTTAGAATCTTTATGTACCATAGGCCACCATAATCATGTTCGCGGAATCTTTTACGCAATTGCCTTGCCTGCATAGTGTCCTTCAGTGACAACACCGTGGGCTTCAGCTAAAATATTGTCTTTCATATTCAGGTACATATCGGCGTAGAACTTCATCTTATCCATCTTATATAAGTGTCCTGCAATCACGGGAAAATCTGCAGCCCTAACAACTAATTCCTTCTTTTGTTGTATCGTATAACCTTCAGGAGCTACGCCAGTAGATAAAAAATTAATAATGTCTCCAAAATTCTGATCTGCAACTTTGACAGCAAAGAGTTGTAGGTCAAGTAATCCTTCGTCAAGTAATCCAAGAGAGGTGATCAAGTCCTGCATTCAATCTCTTGGGCTTAACTATCACTTCAAAATAATACTCCTGGAAAAGAAGCAACCATCTACAGATTTCCCCCCCAACACAAGCTTGTTGACCAGGTACTTCAAAGTAGAATGGTCCGTGTACATTTTAAAGTGTGCACCTAGCAGGTAATGCCTGAATTTTTGTAATGCATAAACCATGGCCAATCCTTCTCGCTATGTGGTTGAATAATGATGAAAAGGAAAATAGGGGTATTTCCAATTTCCCCTTTATTTATAAATAATCAATCCTGAGGCCTATGGGTTATGGCCCATAGACCCTATCAGAAGCGTAATTGAGGGTTTAAGCCTTTAAAACCCTAGACCACACATTTATTAGGTTTCCTTTAAAAACCAGAGCTACATCACTTTATTGCAATACAAAGGGAAACGCGGGAAAACCCGCTTCGCAGCATAAGCTGAATCTGAAAAATATTTAACCCACATTCATAAAACTCCATCGGGTCTGGCTCTGACTTCAAAGGCCTTATCGTTGCGCTCCTCTGATCTCCGATAAGTGATCATTTCAATCTCCAATCATTGACCGGCTCTTTATCTTTATCGATGTATCAGCATATCACATATCCACTACCTCTGCGCTTGACCTTTACGATTAACAATCAGCGATTAAGATCGCGACCATCGATCTGAATCTCGATCCGACGGTCCACACTTAATTGCGTGATCGTGATCGCACTAATTCAAAGGCCCGTTTCGATCAGTCTTACAGACCCGATATGGATATAAGCCACCCTTTATAAGATTTCAAGTCTGGATTTCAAATCCGTTCTATCTTTTCCGTTGCTTTTTAGTGTAAACTGGAAATTTAAAAGGGTCAGTTCCGCTCTTGCCAAAATGTTTCCACCGACGCGATATGACTCTGCTCCACAGCGATTGGATCTGGACCGTTGATCTCTGAGATCCAACAGTCACTATGCATTCTCGCCCACTTCATCCTTAACTTAATCTCGCTTTTCGTTTGATGGATTTCTGTGTTAAAACACAGTTCTTCCACACTCTAAAAAACAATCATATATATGACATTTAGATCGCCATCAATCCATACAATGATCGATGTTCGATTGAACCTGCAACACTGGATTCAACTCTATATATGGAACACACACAGAGACTATTCATATAGTAATACAAAGGTGCATCAATTCAACACTTAACACACACTTTTCTATATTATACAGAATAGTTACAATCTAAGGCATTTCAGCCTTAGGCACAAGTTCTCCCTTCGGTTACATTTTGGTCACTCTCTATATATTCATTGAACAGGCAGGCTCATATATATATAAGGAAAAATTGGATTGGATCACTGGAAGGATCCGATAAATTGTCTCCATGAAACACTCAACAACTCCCTAATCTCTCTACATGCATAAATATGTGGCAGATTACATTTAATAAGTCTCCTCGAGACTTTTATCCACTCCACCTAATTAGCTCTATTTGAACAGAATTGTCCCCTATTTTTCTCAATGGTCCACATCTCCTCCTTCTCCGCTTTGGATACCCCTTTTGATTAAGGGGAGGTTAGATGCTCTTGCATCAGACTCCCGACGCAGAAAAATTTATGACCTCCTGGTCATATGCTTCTCCTTATCCATGGCAATTCTACCCACTTCACTTCTTCAGTGGAACTGCCTTCTTGATCTTCTATGAGCTACAACCAACCTCTGCAGTAACAGTCTTCCTCTGCTACATGATACCTCACCAAGCTCTCCTCACTCAGTCTTTTGAAATCCTTCTTGTTCTCTTCTCTAGAACCAATTTAGCACTCCTTGCTCTAGGTTGCTACAAGTCTTCTCACCTTCCGTTGTCACTCTCTGCACAACAGTAAGACCATAAACTCTCTAGCTTTAAACAACTATACCTCCTTTCCCTTCTTCCTTCTAGCAGGAAAACTTTCCCTGCTCTGATACCACTTCATGAAAAGGAAAATAGGGGTATAGCCAATCTCCCCCTTCTTTATAAATAATCGATCCTGAGGCCTATGGGTTATGGCCCACAGACCCTATCGGAAGGCTAATTGAGGGTTTAAGCCTTTAAAACCCTAGACCACACATTTATTCAGTTTTCCTTTGAAAAATAGAGCTACATCACTTTATCGCAATACAAAGGGAAACAAGGGAAAACCCGCTTCGCAGCATAAGCCAAATCTGAAAAAGATTTAACCCACATTCATAATACTTCGTCGGGTCCGGCTCTCACTTCAAAGCCTTATCACTGCACTCCTCTGATCTCCAATAAGTGATTTTTTCGATCTCTGATCGTCGATCGGCACTTTATCACTATCGGCATATCGCATGTCCACTGCCTCTATGCTTGACCTCTGCGATTAGTGATCAGCGATTAAGATCATGACCATCGATATGAATCTCAATTTGACGGTCCACACTTAATCGCGTGATCATGATCACATTGATCCAAAGGCCCGTTCCACTTAGGCTTATGGACCCGATATGGATATAAGCCACCCTTTATAAGATTTCAAGTCTAGATTTCGAATTTGTTCTATGTTTTCCGCTGCTTCTTAATGTAAACTAGAATTTTAAAAGGGTCGGTTCCGATCTCGTTAAAATTTTTTCGCCAATACGATATGACTCTACTCCACAACAATTGGATTTGGACCATTGATCTCTGAGATCCAACGGTCACTGTGCATTCTCACCCACTTCATCCTTAACTTAATATTGTTTTCCGTTTGATGGATTTCTGTGTTAAAACACAATTCTTCCACACTGTGAAAAACACTCATATATATGACATTTAGATCGCCATCGATCCATACAGTGATCGATGGTCGATTGAACCTACAACACTAGATTCAACTCTATATATGCAACACACACGTAGACTATTCATACAGTAATACACAGGCACATCAATTCAACACTTAACACACACTTTCCTATATTATACAGAATAGTTACAATCTAAAGCATTTCAGCCTTAGGCACAAGTTCTCCCTTAGGTTAAATTTTGGTCACTCTCTATATATTCATTGAACACGCAGGCTCATATATATATAAGGAAACATTTGGTCAGATCACTGGAAGGATCCAATCAATCCTCTCCATGAAACACTCAACAAATCCCTAATCTCTCTACATGCATACATATGTGACAGATTACATTTAATAAGTCTCCTTGAGACTTTTATCACTCCACCTAATTAGCTCTGTTTGAACAGAATTGTCCCATGTTTTACTCAATGGTCCACATCTCCTCCTTCTCTACTTTGGATTCCCCTTTTGACTAGAGGGGGTTAGATGCTCCTGCATCAAATAATTCTTCTCTTCCTTAGAAATTTTTCAATTGGAGAAGTCAATCAAGTGATCAATATCTCCTACCCCTGGTTGAGTTAAGACAACTCCCAACACTATACAAGACACATCCACATGCACCTGAAATTCCTTCTTCAAATCCAGGAATACTAGGATTGGTGTTGTAACCATATTTTCCTTAATAATATACAAGTTCTTCTGACAATCGTCATCCCAGCAGAACGTAGCATCCTTCTTTAATAACTTCTCCATGGGCGCAGTGATCTGTGCATACTCCTTAATAAACTTCCTGTAGTACCCAGTATGATCCAAAGTTGCGCGTATCTGCTTTGCATTCTTAGGGGGATCCAAATTGATAATTACAACAATCTTAGCAGGGTCTACCATCAATCTGTGCTTACAGATAACATGTCCCTTAAATTATTCCATAAGGTACACAAAAAAAAGCATTTATTCAAATTCAAAGAAATATGCTACATTCTACATATATCCAACATCAGGTGCAAACTAGAGACATGCTTCTTGACTAGCCCAAATACTATCCAATCGTCGAAGTAGACTTATAAAAATTTATGAATGAATTTCTTGAATGCTGCGACTACCACCTTTGAGAATATCGCAGGACCATTTTTTAGTTTGAAAGGCATCACTATATATTGGAAAGACCCCCATTCTCTAGCGAAGGTAGTCTTGCTTCTATCCTCTAGCGCAATCTTAATTTGGTGATATCCCGAAAATCCATTTGTGAATGAATAAGCTTCCTACCCCCAACATTTTCTAGAACTTCATTTGTAAAAGGCGAAGGAAATGGATCATGTACGCATGCATCATTTAACTTTTGTAGATCAACACAGATCCTTATATCACCCTTTGTTTTCTTCCCCTAGACCACCATAGGACTGACCCATTCTGATTCCTCTACAAGCTCAATTATTTATGTCGTGAGCATCTTATAGAGTTCTTCCCTTACCTTTTCCCTATATTTGGGATTCAACCGATATGGGCACTACTTAATTGGCTTCGCATCTAGTTTTATATCAATCTTCATCATACCCAAATCTCCTACTATCCCTTTCAAGTCAGAAAAATTATTTCAAATTAAATCTTGATATTCATGTAATAATTCATCGACCTTATCCACAGTGTCTTCATCCCAATAGTTTTCAATGTTCGTGAATTTCAGTTCTTCTTCTGAGCCAATATTTATTGTTGTGAGATATCAGGGATCTACGCATCAGATGTTGCAACTTCACACAATCTCTCTAACTCATGGATATTAATATTCCATGGATCCTCATCGCCTTCTTTCGTAGTAACATTGTAGCATTTCAAAGCATCTTGTAGCTATGTACTCCAGTGAGGTTGTATCCAAGTGATAGGCTCTATGGGTGTTCGGAAGATTGTTGCTTTAATGTCCTGAAGCACTTCATCAATGCATTCGAACCCATCTTCAAAATTGAATGTCAGCAAGAAACTCTCCTTCATTTCATCCCAGTCAGCAATCTCGTGTTGCATTCCATCTCTAAATACCAATTCCTTGCAATAAAAATCCAAGGTATGAATAAAGATATGAACCCACTCTTGTTGAGGTACCTCACCCCACGCCTTAGTCCAGCGAGCCAGATGTTCGCACGGATCATTATTTCCTGTGTACTTTTCAATGAGTTAGGTGCTCACGTAGCCAAATCTTAATCACATCATTCTACGATATTCCTTCTAGTCAGCAAAATTATCCTTGTGTGTACCCCACCATCTTGCAACCATAGCTCTCAATGCTAGATTTAAGGCATGGAACCGATGTTCCTCTGGTACGTCCCTTTCAAAATGGTCAAGAATATATTGACATCATCCAAGCCATCATAATAAGGCAACTTAAATACCTTAGTAGATATACAGTGTGGCGACTTTGTAAGCCGATCACATCACAGCATATAGACCTCATGCAACTGATTCTACCAGTTTTCTAACTCTTCATCCAAATCTGATTGGCAGGGACTATCCTTTTCCCAGTTGATCCTTCCATCCGCAGTGGGATTGATCCAATATTCATTTCGCATAGTTAGCTTATATATGTGCTCAATGTCTTCATCTTCATAATAATCACGGACTAGTTTTGTGTATTGCGCACCTTCTACTAGATCCAACGGAAAAATCACTCAAAGCTCATTCTTTTCAAATACCATACTTCGCTTCTTTAAATTAATGATTGCATTCATGTTGAAGGGCCAATCAATCCCAAGCAATGTTGGGTATGGATTATTGTAATCTATTATCTCAATAACTTCAAAATTTTCCACTGCACTCACGCCTTCAATATCAACAACTACTACACACAAGCAACCCATTGGAATTATCTTTTGTTGGTTCGCCATACACAGATGAATTAGCGACCACTGTAACTTAGGCTTCCCCATACATTCCCAAGTTTGCTATGGAAATTCATTGGCATCAAAGCCCAAGTATAGGATTACCTAGTCCATTTCGAAATCACCAATATGTGATGTCAACCGCATTTTCCTACTAGTTCTTTTCTTACTCTGATTCACCTTATTAACTATGCGTGTTCTGGTAATGGCTTATCCTTGCTAGCGTAGTTATCCATCAGCTCGTGCAGTACTTCAATTGCCTTATGATCCCATAATAACTTCATGCAGGTCTGCAAAAACGATTTCAACAACATGGGATCTGAATCCTGGGTCGCAATAACTTCTTCAGGTTTCTCCTTTTGTGGGACTAGCGGAATTTGATTCTTAGACATAGAAGCACCGTAATCCATAAAAATTTTACTTTCCTCCATGAACATTTCCTTTTCTCTATGTAAATCAAACCCAACATTCTTCTCACCAGTTTTTCAAAACCATAGATCTGATACTGGTTGTTTTCCTTCGACCTTGTCCTCACCAGTGGCTATACCGCTTCGAGTGACTGTGTTGATACTAGGATCATCTTCACACGGCTCGAACCTCATCATCTGAATACTCTGTGTGAGATGTTGGTTCTTCTTCTTCTGCATCTTTGCTATTAATATCGGGCAATCTTCGATAACATGATCAAATTTCCAACAGTATTGACAAGAAGGGTGAGTTGGATTCTGACAACCGCGTGCAAAGTGTCATGGTTCTCCACAGTTGTAGCAAATTATCTGGCCCCAACCTCTTCTATCTCCTCCTCCTCCTCCTCCTCCTTTGAATCCTCCGCAAGCTGTAGGTGAGCCTTGATCATTTTGCGCACGGTTTTCATCTTGCATTCTATACAGTGGAGTCATTTCCATCATCAATTCATAACTTCAACAATTCCTTTCATCATGAACAACCAATTTACAAAAGAGTTTCTTTGGAGACTGTATAAAATTCTATAATAGAGAACAATTATATGTCGAATGATGTCTTAACACTTGGTAGATGCTACACTAGCCACTTGCACGGTGCTTGATCCAGTGGAATATTCTGGCTTCAGCGAGTTGGGACCTCCCACAACTATATAATCCTAGAATACAAGGCACTGATCTTTATGATGACCTTCAATCTTGCACTTTGTGCACCAAACTTCAGAATGTGTTTCCGATTTAACCTCCTTTCCATTCTTCAAATCCTACAACTCCAAATGCAGGCTTGCTAACAGTGACTGGATCTTTTGAACTCCTATATTCATGTCTTGGATTGGCAAAGCTTCTAGCTTCATCTCGATCTCCAATTCTTCGGCCTGAGACCCAATTTTCTGTTGAAATAATAGCATCTTAAGTGAGGTAATAGTGTAGTTATGTACCAGTCTCTATGTTGTTCATCTAAAATCTGAAGATTAGCTTGGCTCAGTAATCACTTCATTCGCTGATCTATATCCCATGCAGATTTGTTAACCCTCTGCTTGATCTCCTTTATTTCAGTCACACATTGAGTTTATGACTTTGGCTTCCTAAATTATTCATTCATCACATCCTTCATGTTAGCTAATGAAGCAGTCGGATGAGTCATACTATATTTGATGCCAGGTAAGCGCTTTGTCCTGTAACATTGTAACCAGTTGTGCTTTCTTCATGTCATCATTGTTAACCAGTTGCGCTTTCCACACATCTTTTGTGAAGAACAAAACTGGTCGGGATCCTCCAATCTGTGACCCCTGAATACAATCATTTTCATTGTATTCACCATACTGAACAGTGGAGGTGGAGGTGGACGCATAGGTGTATGAGGTGGAGGTGAAGGCGGAGGTGGGGTGGATGGATGTAGAATTCCAAAAGTATCCTAATCTATTGACTGTGTCGCACCTCTGGGCTTACTAAGGCTACTTCTTTCTTCTTCACTTCTAGACTCTCCTAATAAAGGATTGTATTCACTCTTGACAAATTTATCTAGATCTACTCTGAATCGTTTTCCACTTTGTGTAGATCCAAAATGACCTCTCTTAAACATTAATGTAAAGGCATAACCTATTTTTCACACAACATCATTTTAATCCAGGTCTTTAGCGATTTCAGGTACTTACCTCTCAGACCTTTGAATAACAAGTGTTCAGCTTCGCTATAAGACACAAATGTATAGATTGCAAATTCAATGATGAATCTGCCCAAGATACTATCAATCTAGTTATAAACATCCCTTTCAATCTTATAATCAGATCCTTCAAGATGTTTGACTAATTCTAGATTCCACACAATAGGATATTCACGCTTCCAAGTAGGTTCGCTATTTGCTAATTTGGATAGCCACTCATGTAATTCGCAAGGGAATGTTGAAAGGAAAACTTTGTGCACTTCTATGTAGATATATCTTTGTAACCACTTTTCTTTTGACAAATGCGGATTCTGATTCTCGTGAGCTACAAACTCATGCAACTTCCGATCTATCCACTTCTTGATTTCTATCTTGGTTGATTTCCATGAACGCCACATCACACATCCCTCAGATAGATCCTAGTCCCGACAACAGAACCAATTTTTGGCTTGAGGGGGCTTGGACCCGGGTTCAGAGTTAGTTGCGCTAACCAACAAAACCCTACACTACCAACCCTTTTACCAACAACCTGCTTAGCGCAGGTTGTAGTCTCACCCGAGGTAGTATTGGGGGATGCTAGAACAAAGTTTCTAAATCCAAAAGGCTATGTGATGTGGAGGTAAGATGTTCCTTCAGTTTAAGGCTTGATCTGATCTTCGCGAACCTTATCTTAAAAATCCCCAAACTTAAAGCAATTTCCAATTAAAAAAGTTATGATCATCGCATAAGAGTCTAATCATGCTTAAAATAATAGATAACAGTAGATCTAGATCTTCGTAGAGTAATTAAGACAATAATATAGATAGATGGCATTCATCTAAGTGTAAATAAAGAAAATACATAAGTATACAATTTGGACACATAATTGCTTCAAATACTCTTTATTATTCCAGACCTTCAATACATATACTTTTCAGACCCTGCGCACACAACTGCAGTGACTTGCGCACTCAATGACGAACTTACCAAGGTCTTCCGCACACAGTAGCAAGAGCCTTCCCCTTCGCCCAAGTACAGAAAGATATCACAATTACAGACTCAAAAACATCTCATCCATGAATTAATTACCTTGAACTTGTTAAGATACCCCTTTATATACTTTTTCCTATTACAAATACCATGGTTCGCAAACCATGGGCGGGGCTCAAAACAGTACAAAAAACTAAGGGGCTTTGAACTTCCTAAAACCCCTTGACTCCTAATGACCTGTGCACTCCACTCCTTAAAATGCGGAATATTTTATAAAACTTAATCAAAATTGGATCCAGGGGACCTCGTCCCAAAACATATATCTTATAACAAATAGATATTCTAAGAAAAATCTGAGACTCTAAATAATTAATCAAATATTCTAAAAAAACTCTAAATAATTAAATATTAATTTATGTACTTTGGATCATACATCTAATAGGATCCTGACTTATTGAGAGCAGAAGATGTCAGTTCCTTGTTTAAGGGATTTTATAGATAACCAAAGATAATGTGTTTGTTTAAAATTTTTCTCCTTTCCCTTCTCTACTTGATTGAGTTGACATGTTTAAATACCATTCAATGCAAGGTCGAGTCAAAATGAAGATCCTAATAAAGATACAGGCTTCGTAGTTCGACCAAAGGCTTTTCATTTGGAACAAATCATATTTTCCATTTAGACTTCATTGACTTTAAAGATATGTAAACCCAAAATAGAGAAGAGGATGACAAATAAGGCAAGCTTTGTTCGTCGTCACAATTGCCTTTTCAAATTTTGCCACATTGTCTTTGAACCAACAAGAGACATATTTTATGCAAAGTCTTATTAAACAAAACATGAAAGAAACGCATAACAAAACATGGAAACAAAATGAAAAGAAAAAAGAAAATGGAGGTTGAACTTACAAGCAACACGCAATATAAAAGTAAGAAAACAAAGGAGAGACAGACGGAGAGAGTGCAAGATTATTATGCAAGGGAAATAGAATGCAGCTAGACCTACTCCTAACCTAAGCAGCTAGAAGGTCAGGGCTAATTGTAATGGAATTTCTAATGTAACCATCGTAACCACTCCTAACCTGTAATCACAAAGATACAAGCAATTAAAAGCAATATAACGCATTGTGCAAGAGTAAAGATAACAACTTGAAAAGCTTGCATAATGAATTAAAGGTCTTGTTTATCGATAGAAATATGTGTGATAATAACTAACTTTAACCAGTCTCAAGCTTTACCTTGTTGACTAAAATGACGATCATACAAAACTTGAAGGTTGCTTGCAGAAGTGTATTAGTTTGTGTTTTCAGTTTTTGCAAACATCAAGAACGATCGAAACTTATTATTTGAGATTGAGCTTTCTAAGAAAGATTTCTCTAACCATTCAGATATTGGATCCTGATATTCAAAAATACCAATTTGAAAATCCTAAAACTAGAAAGAAAATGAATATTCGATCAACGCATTTGAATCACAAAGAAAATCTTGTAAGGGAGATTTGATTTGATCTTGTCCATAAATCTTGTCATGATGGTGGGGACCTGACATAACCATCATCTCACGCTAAAGTGCCTCAACTATCTCACAAGAATTTGAATCATGAAATGATAAACCATGAAGCTCACTAGATTCAACAAAACCAATCAATGTAAAACAATTATCATCGGGTATGCTAATGGGAAAATGATCAAGTGATAGTTGTTAGAACCAGTATTATGATCATATTAGTCAGTTAGCACATAAGATTCTCGATTCGCCATCAATTCCCTTTGTATTTGATTAGACACCACTCCTGCAATATGAAAGCTTAAGGCCTTTAAAACAATCACTAACATTGTAAATTCAGAAAACTAATTAAGATACCTAATTGGCGAAAGATTGGAAGAAAGGGTCAAGTCAAACCAGGTATTCATATCAACATGAGGATTTTGTTTCATAAAGTGACTCAAGCATTTATTTTCACTCAAAAATATGATTAAACTCATGTCATACACAAAAGGTATAGGAAGGTGATCGATCTCAGAGTGTTTGATAAGGAGGAATCTTCTAACCCAAAATGACCTTTGTCTTGACAATTAGAATTACAGGCTTTCAAGTTGTGTATTTGTATAAGATATGCTCCCCAATCCTGAGTATCATACCAGGGATTCATGTGATCAAGAAGTAACCAAACAAGAATAGTTTATCTGATATGAGGCTCTATCTTGAAGGTTAAGAAAATTAATTTGAAAATGTTGAAATTCCTTCAAGAATGAGCTTGCATCTTGCGGAAAAATGTTAAAGAGAAGATTACACATGAAAATTTGGATCCAATCTAGTTCAAAGATCCTTTAGGATTTCGAGAACCTAACATAACCATCAGCAAGGGCTAAGCTTCCTCGACTTCCTGACAGGTCACTGAACTTTCTAATAGTGGAACATCAAATTTGGCTAGCTTAGAAAAATCAACCGGTAAATATGCACCATTGTCGTCAAATATATTAATGAAATTATTGTTTAGGGTTTGCATATCTATGTGGAGTTGATCTTGGATCTGAGATGCCAAAAATTCCACAGTGGTCAATTTTTAACGTTAATTTTTTGATTTTATACCAAGACCCATCGTCAGGACAAAGGTCAAGGAGAAGCAGAAGAGAAAGAGAGTAATAAATAGAGAGTGATCAATAAAATGTGCCGACCGTGAAAAATAGAAATATTAATGAAAGCGAAACCTAATAATATACTTACTTAATTATTTAATTATTTTATGATATATTATTAAATTTATTAATTTATTTTATTTTAATTTTAAAATTGATTAAATTAAAAATTTTTTATTACAATGATTTTATAAATATTAATTCAAATACCTTAATCAATTAAATATATTTAACATCTAGAAATATCCATTACAATGTGTTAGTATATTTAAGTTTTCATTAAATGTATTTAAATTACTGTCTTTCATTTTATTATAAATTTAAAGTTATTTTGCTTTAGTTTAATAAATTTAATGAAATATTATTAATATGCTTTATATTTCCTTATAATATATTCCATTAATTTTATTTTTAAATATATTAATATATTCCATTATAAAATTTAATTATATTTAATATATTGATATATTTAAATATTAATTAAATATATTTTAAAATTAATATATTTTAATTATCTTTTTTATTTTTAGTTTATGATATTTTAAAATTAAAACTATTAAGGGATGTAGATGTTGATTAAGGAATAGAGGTGGCTGAGGTGGTTAGGGCAGTGGGATTAGTTTGGAGGTTGCAGCTTTATGTGAATAAGGGTATCTAACTCATGTTGACTTCAATCGTATTTTCTTTGTTGAGATTGATGAGATGTTTCATGATTTCCAATGCTTCATGAATATTTCTTTTGTAATAATAGTTCTCCCTGGAGATTATTTCCACATCTTCCAGGCACACATGATGGTTTGTCTTGGATGAATGTTCAACAAGTGTTGGGGCTATGCTTCTCTCTTTCCTGATATCTGTAGCATGTTCTTTGAGTCTTATTTTGAAGGATCTTCCTATCTCACCAATGTAACATTTACCACAAGAGCATTTTACTTTATAAACTCCTTTTTGTTGGAAGTGATCAACGTCGTCTTTTACATATTTCATCTTATGTTGGATCATATTCACCTGTTTGAATGAGGTTGCTATTCCTTTCTTTATCAAGACCATGGCTAGTTTTTCGGTGACTCCCTAGATGTAAGGAAGCTATGCTTTTCCAATTAGAGTTTGTGAGTTGGAAGAGGGGGTTCTAGAAGCAGTTCTGGATATAGATTTTTTGATATCTTTGTTGATATCCTTGTACTTGTAATCGGTGTTTAAGAAAACATTTTTTAGACATTCAATTTCCTCATCTACATGTTCCTTGTCAAATGTCCTTAAATCTCTGATGAAGAGTGGGTTGAGAACCCCCATCTTCTGGGACAAATGGTGATGAGAATCGGCATGGAGGTAGCTATCAGTGTGAGCCTTTTTTTGTATACTTTGTGACCCAACGATCCATCTCTTTTCCTGATAAGAAGAATTTCAAGGAATGGAATGTTGTTGTTCTCCTCAATCTTCATTATGAATTTAATGTCATTGGAAATGCTATTAAGGTGATTCAATAAGTTGTTTAGCTCTGAATCTCCATGAAGTTAATTCACATTGGTATCATCAACGAACCTAGTCCAACATTTGGACTTAAGAGTGTAAGTTTCTAAGGCATTCTTTTTAATTTAATCATTCTAATCAAAAAAATTAGTTTAATCAATTTAAAATTAAAATTAAATTAATTAATAATACAATATTATATCATAAAAAATAAAAATAAAAATAATTAAGCATATTATTAGGTTTCACCTTCATTAATATTTATATCTTCATTGTCGACTCATTCTATTGATCACTCTATTTATTACTCCATTTCTCTTTTGCTTCTCCTCAACCTTTGTCTTGAAAATGGGTCTTGGTATCGACTCGAAACGTTGACATTCAAAAATGACTACTATGGAATTTCCAAAATCTCAGATTCAAGATCAACCCCACAAAAATCAGTTTCCAGTACGGAAGGGAAATCTAGCTTGAAATATGTTAACTTGAAAATACCAGGATAAAAATTCAAAGGAGAGCAGTTGATCTTCATTTTTTGAAACAATACAGAGACCTAGATCTCACTCTGCCCTTTTCCATCATTAATCATAGACTTCATAGAAGACACAACTATAGAGCATTCACTCGCCTAAGCAAACCTCTAATCTGCAGCGAAATCAGAAGAATTAGATTATCTCTAAACAAACTTTCGAATTTGGCATATAAATCTCACCTTAAACTGGAACAGCGAATCCGTTTCGTCTTGTGTTCCTCAATCGATGCCATGGTTGCGTTGAAAGCAGTAACAAAAGGTTGCACCACCATAGATAGACGAAACAAGAAATTAAATAAACTTGAAAACCATATAAGAAGTGGGCATATGGGTGTTGATAGTAACATCGAAGATAATCATCAAGCTAGTAATGATAGAAAATGGATGGCTATAAGCTCAATTAACAGCGCAGATCCCTTTTCTAATGAGGCTTCCTGCAGAGAAAACACACTTTCGTTCAAGTGCCTTGGAGTTGTTGTGGACATCTCACAAAACCTTTTAAAGAAATCAATTTATAATACATTGACCAGTGCAAGAATACATGGCAAAGAGAGCCTTGAACCAAAGGTACACGTTGAACACTTATTGGGGAATGCGGGTAGTTAAGGCAAGATTTTGTCATAAATAAGGAGAACATAACATTAAATCATGAGTGGGCCTAATGGTTAAGAGCATATGTTTCCTCCTAAGAGGTCACAGGTTCAAAACCAGAGGGGGGTAGAGTATGTATGCCTTCGTAGACTTAGCAGTCAAATCGCTGCGCGGAGGTGGGTCCCTTGTCCCACAAACAAGGGGGTCTCATACACCAATTTGGTGTCTGGCTTGGCTGTGACCTTAAAAATGGATATTATTATTATTATTATAACAATAAATAAATAAAGTGTATTAAATTATAGCTTGCTAGCGTATAATAAAAACGGTCGTATGATAAACAAACTTGGCAATACACTGAAGAAACACCTTGTGCCGAATAATGAAATCACACCTAGAATTTATGGAGCTCCCAAAATTCACAAAAAGGATGCCCCGTAAGATCCATAGTAAACACTATAGGTTCACCCACATATGGTTTAGCTAAGTATGTGGCCAGCGCCCTTGCACCTCTCGTTGGCAAGACTAGCTCTTATATTAAAGATTCTAATAATTTTGTGGAACTCATAAAAGGAAACAAGTTGGATCCAGAAGATAAAATTGTAAGCTTTGATGTAACGCAACCTTTCACAAAGATCCCATTAGAGGAGGCTATACAGGTTTTCAAGGAGGTTACAAAACTAGAAACTGCCAAGCTTGTTGAATTTTGTCTCTATTCCACATTCTTCACCTTCCAAGGTGAATACTTTGATCATACCACAACGGTGGCTATGGGGTCACCATTATCCCCCATAGTAGCCAACCTTTTAATGGAGAAATTTGAAAAGAATGACTCGAAAACATACCCTCTTAAGCCCAAATTTAGGACTAGGTTCGTTGATGATACTAGGGTGAATTGGCCTCATGGAGATTCAGAGCTAAACAACTTATTGAATCACCTTAATAGCATTTCCAATGACATTAAATTCACAATGGAGACTGAGGAGAACGGTTGCATTCTATTCCTTAGCATTCTTCTTATCAGGAAAAGAGATGGATCGTTGGGCCACAAATTATACAAAAAAAAGGCTCACACGAATAGTTACCTCCATGTCAACTCTCATCACCATCTGTCCCAGAATATGGGGGTTCTCAACACACTCTTCACCAAAGCTTTAAGGATATCTGACAAGGAACGTGTAGATGAGGAAAATGAATATCTAAAAAATATTTTCTTAAACACCAGTTACAGGTACAAGGATATCAACAAAGCTATCATCAAAGCTAGATGAAGAACTGATTCTAGACCCCCCTCTTCTAACTCACAAACCCTAATTGGAAAAGCATATCTCCCTTACATATAGGGAGTCACCAATAAACTAGCCAGGGTCTTGAGAAAAAAAGGAATAGAAACCTCGTTCAAAATGGTGAACATGAACCAGCATAAGATGAAATTTGTAAAAGACAACGTAGATCACTTCCAGCAAAAAGTCATTTATAAAGTCAAATGATCTTGTGGTAAATGTTACATTGGTGAGACAGGAAGATCCTTCAAAATCAGACTCAAAGAGCATGTTGCAGATATCAGGAAAGGGAGAATCAGATCCTCGACGCTTGCCAAACATTCATCTAAGATGAACCATCATGTGTTCCTCGAAGAAGTCAAAATAATCTCCATGGAGAACCATTATTACACAAGAAAGATGCGTGAAGCACTGGAAATCATGAAGCACCCCATCAATCTCAAAAGAGACATTGAGATTGAAGTCAGCATGACTTCGATACCCTGCTTACACAAAGATACAACCTCCAAATTAATCCTACTGCCATAACCACCTCAGCCACCTCTACTCCTTAATCAACATCTATATCACTTAATAGTTTTAATTTTAGAATATCATAAAAATAAAAAATAAAATAATATTATAAATATATTTAATTAATATTTAAATATATCAATATATTAAAATTTATATTTGAATATTTGAATATATTTAAAGTAAAAATTTATTGAATATAATTAAAAGAATATAATGCATATTAGTCAATATTTCATCAATTTTTAAACTAAATCAAAATAACTTTAAATTTATAATAAATAAAAGACATTAATTTAAATACATTTAATCAATAATTAAATATATTAACACACTGTAATGGATATTTATAGATATTAATTAAATATATTAACATATTTATAGATATTAATATATTTAATTGACAAACATATATTTGAATTAATATTTATAAAATCATTGTAATCAAAATTATAAATTCAATCAATTTTAAATTAATATATAATAAATTAGTAATATAATAATATACCATAAATAAATAAAATTAACTAATCAATTAAGCATATTATTAGGTTTCACTATCATTAATATTTATATTTCTCACTATCAGCCTATTCTATTGATCACTCTCTATTTATTACTCAATTTCTCTTCTGCTTCTCAACCTTTGTCCTGATGATGGGTCTTGGTATAAACTCGAAAGGTTTACATTCAAAAATGAATACTATGGAATTTTCGGCATCTTAGATTCGAGAATATTGTTAATGCCACTGGTTTGATCAGTCTCAAGATTAAACATATCAAATTCTTGATGGGTAGAATCGTAAAATCCTCCTCCTAACTTATGAAAGATTTACAATTGAATAGATCTTGAATAATAGATTTGAGATTTTCATCCTCTAATTGTAGTACCACACCATCATGTGCATGACTGCGGTCACAATTAGTCGGATGGGAATCTAAAGAATTTAGAGGGGTTGTGGGTCTAATAGACTTATCCAACATATCTGGGTACAATGAATAGTGTATTAGAGGTGAGGAAAGATGAAAAGAATCAGGAGGAGAAACACTAGTTGTAACTAAATCAAATTGAACTTGTAAGAACAACGGATCAACATGCATGTAATGTTCCATGAGATTATCTTCATCATCATAATGATTGAAGACAGGCATACCAATGCAACATTCGGATTGATCTTTCCTTTCTTCAAGAGGGTATATTGAAGATTCAAAAGCCTGACAACTTATTTCTTCAAATTTAATGTATGAAGATTCATGAATCGAAAAAATTTCAAAATCATTTTGAATTGAAAGAGTATCCTATCCCATATGTAAAGATTTCAAGCTATAAGAAGCAGATTTTGAATCGATACTTCGCACATCCAAGCCTTCAAAAAAAGAAAAGATATCATTTAATGTACTTGGATATCCATCACCACATGTGTTAGTGCAAACAAGGATGTCATGGTAATGGTTGTCCAAAGTCTCAACTTGAATGAAGGATTTGAAATCATTTGACAAGTTATAATGATCACAAGATCAATGATCAACCAAAAATGCAACATTGTCATCCTGAAAGAGGGAAGAAAGATGCAACATATCTTCACCACTTTTCTCCTCTACATGTGAAATGCAATTGCCTTGTATATTGTCACTACTTGGTCCAATAGGTTGAAAATCGAGAGAGTTTGAAGTATTTTGATCAAGTAGATCATGAAACAAGGAATTATAAGACATGGATGTTAAAGGTTGAAAGGTATCCCTTGAAGAAACCACGCTTTCAATTGGATTAGATTAAATATTAGACTTGGGTGCATTAATATGAACTTGAAAAATCAAAGGATCAACTTTCACATTAGGAAAAATGCAATTGTTGAACCATTCCAAATTCTCCTGAATAGAATATAGATCATGGGAAATGGGTGGAGGTTGAATGGACGATTAGTAATTTGATTTTCATATTTCCCAACTTCAAAATCTTCACCAGGAAGCACCCAAATTGGTACTGGAAAAGGAGGACAAGGAACAAAAGGAATAGTACATTTCTCCTCTAAAATTAAAGGTGTCGCATGGTTTGCATAAGTTGACGAGGGAGAATCATCTGAGCGCTCGAATTCAAAATATTTCAAGGTGAGTCGGATAAAACTCTAAAAAAATTTCACGATGAAATCCAAATAAATCACTCCCTTAGGAAATTCATAGCAAAGGTGAAGAAATTGATTCAGAAAATCCTCTACAAATTCACCAGATTTCATTGTAAGTTGATTAATTATATCACAAGCATCATGATAATTGTACCTATTAAGGGCTTGATGAAGCTCCACGGTGAGTTGTTCAAATGAATGAATGCGTTATCACTCTTCTAAATTTTTCAAAAACATAGAAACCAAGGATCATGGATATGGCCTCAAAAATCAAAATTTTGGTTAAACCATGTTTAAGGGAGAAATATTGAAGTCGAGCACACAGGTGGAAGAATTGAAAATGTAATACAGTACCTATCGAGCTCTGTATCGAGTAGAAAATAAGGTAGGCAAGTGGTTCTACATAGGTCTAACAATTGGTTAAAGATCGTGCAATCTTTGGACTAATCGGCGTTCATCCCATATCAATGTGGAGGGTTGAACTTGCGCGAAAGGTAGCTCACACGAACCCCTCGAAGTTGAAAGGTCAGAGTATGATCTGACAGCTTGGTTCCATCCTGGGGGGTGAGAGTGAGACTTACCCCTCCATAGGCCGACCCTCTGAAGTACCATGGGGACCACACACTTAGTGGGCCAACCCATTGGCGCTTTTCATCAAGCGAGTGCGATATTGACGATAAGAGTTAATTCGGTGGTCCCCGCTCTCGTCCAGTTGTCTCCTCCCCTGACCAATCCCACCATGCCACATGTCTCCCCTATCGCATGTCACCACCCCGTCATCCTACCATTGCCCTTCATGTTATAAATTGACCTACTCCAGCCTCCTTTTCCTGAAAAGCACTCTCCAGTTCCCAACGCAACCCTCCCCGTCAGTCGTCTACACAGGACCCCTAATTTGAGCGCCCAGACCACCCAAAGACATGCTCCTAACGTTTTTTTCAACTGCTCCTACGAAAACCAGGTAACCTACCATCCACGACCACCTGTAATTTATTCTTTTACTCGTAAAATGAAGAAAATGGCACCAAAAACCCCGAAAACCCGTGAATCCAAGTTCTCTTCTGACCTCGAACCCTTCATGGACACCAAGGACAAAATAGTTGACCCAGCTTGTGCCTACCGCCTCATAAACCTTTGTTTTGACCTGCTCAAAAATCATGTCAGGGGGCAAGATACCTTCTGGGTAGTTGACTATGATCTGTACTACCAAATCACGCCTTTTTTCATCACTTCCCCGAATTCATTTCATGGCTAACTGCAACATACATTGATGAGAAACACTACTTCGTTTCTACCTCTAGGGCCAAAATACTTGAAATAACCCCTGAATCGATCCATAAATCCCTAGTTTTCCCCACCTCTTCTAGGATGTAGTCATTTACCAATGTCACCCTAGTCTATCCCTATGTTACCCTTCTACCTGATGAGCAACAATAATTTTTGAAAAAGATCTTGGTTCCTAGCATGCAATATCTACCTTGTCTCGAGAGTTTCCCAATCACCCTCTTCATTGAACCCGTTCAGCCCATCCTATCTATAATTTCATGTTTATTAGGGGAAGATGACGCCAATATGACCAACAAATCCGTCCTGGGATTTCTACACAAAATGGTGCATCTCAGTGGTTTGTTCGACATCCCAACCAACATGTCTACATCCATATGGCTTCTGCTACATCACTTTCCCACCACGTCTTATTTCTCATATTATTCACTGCTTTTCTACTTCTTCATGTACACCCACATCGATGAGTTCAATTGTTTGGGTCTAAGTTTGATTTCTCACAACAAACAAAGGAATTTCATCTTTGATTGGAATGTTACATTCAAGAGAAGGTCAAACATGAGTGGTTATTATCAGTTCATATCAACCTGTACAGACATTATATATAGGATCATTCACGGTGTCTCTCCACCTATAATTCTTCCCCAACAAAAATATCTTCTCCAACTTAGCAAAGACACTATGTTGGGGGGTTGGTATCTTTATGAGAATTATATAGAAATCAAGGTTTATGGGTGTGAGCTCCCTCCTTACCACCTACCTGTGTTCATGTCCATGATATTTTTTTCCCTAGAATTCATTAGGTAGATCCTAAATGTAGACATGCTCCATTTCATTCCTGCAAAGAAAGGATATATGTTTAAATTGGGAAAGCATGTGGGTCCTTTTGTTGTGAATGCAAGACAGGCCTTCAAGGCAGTTGAGGCCTTACTCGAAAAGATGGAATATCAAATATCTAGCACTATGATCCCAAAAGTGTCATTGCCCGAAGGAGAGAAAAGATAAAATCCTCAACTTATGTACATGAGCCCAAGCCCGAAACCGAATGGAAAGCTAATATTGTTTCATGGGTTCTTAATACAAAATGGAGATCGAGACCCCAATGACCACGGATAAAGCGTAAAAAAAGACCGTTTCCCAAGCTGGGGATATCGAGATGGAGGATGTACATATAAATAAAGAAAGGAAAGAAGTCAAGACCTTGAAGAAGAAGAATATTTTGTAACCAAGCTAGTGGAAACACGGCCAGACCAACCAAGTTTTCGGGTGATCTTGGAGGATCCACCTCAAGCTGCAACCTCATCCTCTACAGAGGTAACAATTCTAAACACTCAAGAAGGTGCTACTGCTACTGAGTCAAGTTGGCATGCTGGAAAGGTCATTAAGGAAAGAAACAAGAAAGCTAGGGAGGAAATACAACAGGAAATGGAATCCCAATTAGTACCCTATCACACCAGACAATTGGCTACTACGGATTTAGAGCGGAATCAGACGAATTTTTCACTACAACATCCATTGGCACAATCTTTGCCTTCAGGTTCTCAGTTCAAAACTTTGGATGTTTCTTTGGATCTAGCAAGTGTTCTCTTATCAGTGAAATAAATTTCCACAAGCATGTGGGCGGAATGATATACAATGATCTCAACAAGAATGCAATGACCATCAGCAAAATCAAGAAATTGCTAAATAAGGCTACAAACAAGTTAAAGTAAGAGAGGGCTAACTCTAGGGACCTACATACACATAACGAGAGTTTCAAAGAGTTGATCATAAAACCGGGAGTGAATCCATAGGACAAGACAAAATTGGAAGCTCTCCTTCATCGTTCTTAGAAGGAAATACAAGAGTTGAGACAGTTGAAGATGTCGGGCAATGAACATGTCCAGCCTCAAGAGCTTCCTTGGGTTGAGAGACAAAAAGAGATCATGTCCAAGGAGCTAATTGAAAGAAATAATGACATAGTAGCCCACAAGCAGCAATTAGTTTAACTGTGAACAAAAGTAAACTCGCATTTATGTAGAGTGATTATGCCCGAAGACACTCAAAACCCCACTAAACAACTCAACAAGACCCTTACTGAGCTACAACTCTCGGAAGGGGAGATGAAGGAGATGCAAAGAGACTTGGATGTTGTTAATGAAATTCTAGCTCAGAAGGAACAACAGTTGGCGATTGCTATGACGAATGTTGAACTCATCAATAAAAATATGTTAGCGATGAATCAGGGGGTTATCGACCTAAAATCAAAACTGAAAGGGAACATGTCTTTATTGCAAGCAAGGCAATTGGTCTGGGATGAGATTATCAATGAGATAAGGAATAACTGTGAGCTCATAACGTTGATGAAAGAACAGAAGATCGTGATCAAGGATTATGAATTCTTCATCAAAGATGTCAAAAAGGAGGGCGAGAGGAACTCTCAAATTAGCAAGAATTTTTTTTGTTTTGTTAATGAAATCTTGATCAGTGATCTAAGGCCTATCGACGTGGTTGACAGAGTCGGCACTGTTATGGAGATATCCAAAGTGAACCTGAAGGAGGAGGTAGGGCCAAAATCGAGCAATGCCTCGAAATAGTGTCAAAATATGTGGTTTCCTTTAATGACGAGTTCGAAAGGGTGGTCCTAGCAATATTACCCAACTGTTGGGATTTTCTTGGAGAGCTGACCCCTTGGGAGAAGTATTGCCAAAGACTTGTCGAATCCAAAAGAAAGGTAGGTTCATCCCACGAGAAAATCGCTACCCTCAAAGGGAAAACCATGGTAAATTATCTGAAGAAATAATTTCAATTGTTGGGATTGGTCAAAAACCTATTTCATCACATGCTAAGTTATGTTGGTCTGTCCAATCAAAAGGTCACATATCAATGATTCTTCTCAACTCCTTATCCACCTCCAGCACTATGGAAACGATGTGATCAGTTTGTTAATTCGTGTATTGTTCAAATCATTGAACCATTTGCAAAGCCTACACCACCAACCTACCGTACTTGAACATATTTTGGATTATGTCGATTATGAAATTTTATTTGCATCTCTTATGTTAGTATTTTTCTCTATTCAGTTTGTTAGTATTTGGTTAGTACAGCTATGCCACAGAGCATGCTGAAATTTCGACATGATTAGTTATCATGATGAAATCAAGAAAAGAATATTTTGTAACGAGCTCTCCCTCTCTCTATGAGGCTCTATAAGAACAATTTTATTAAATAGAAGGAAGGTTCAAAATTTTGGGGAACTCGCTTCTTGTTCTCATAAGAACAGTGCTATGGATGTTGATGGATGTATGCTTCTTTAGAAATTAATACAAGGTATTTGATGATTCTGACTTATTGGGTTTTCAATATGTATTATCTTCTATGTGTTTTCATGTGTTCAATATTATTCTACGATCGCATGTAAAAGTAGTTGTTGGATGTGTTTTTCATGAATATATAGATTCGTTTAAACTAGATGTTTATGAATGACACATGTATGGATATGGAAACTAAGTCCTTAAAAACACTCCATTTATCTTTGCACCCCATTAGTATCCCTCCTCATTTCATTTCACTCTGAACTCATACATACAGATTCTTAAAAATTTAAGCCAAGTTTCATTTCTGCTCAGCTCTCCTACCACACACCCTAAAACAGCTAATAAGCTGCAAACTTAAATCAAGATTGGCCACTGTTGATTTATTATTAATATTCCTGAGAATTATTATTTACATAAGTTCCTCTGTTGCATCCCTTATGGAAGGTTCTAAATCAATCTCCTTTGAATTACATTGAAGATTAAATGTGTTATGAGTCTCTAGTCAAATATAAAAGCACTCACTAAGATGTCCTAGGCACTGGTCTCCTTCAACCCAAGGGTTGTCTCTAGGAACGACAACATATTATGGCATTGTTGTCGGGGAACGAATTAGAATATTTTTCCATGGGTACGACATTTGTACACCCTTTGATAAGGTGAGAAATGGGGTGTGGGTTGAAGATCTTTCACCTTGGCGACTCCACTATCTAAATCTAAGTTGATCACCATGGATTTTAAAAGGCCCCAAACTCACTCAAATACTTCTCAACAAAGAACTCCACCTATGTCTGACCCTGAAAGAATAATATCTAGGAGGATCTGGAAGGAGAGAACTCCAACTGTTGTTGCTCCTATCACCTCTTTTCCAGAGGCATCCTCTTCCAACTCTAAGAACGTCGTAATACATTGTTCCTATTTTTCCCACAAAGTGTTGGAATATCCTCTAGAAAGTTGTCATATATTCAGTACATTCCTCTCAAAAGTGAAGGACGAAGAAGCCTCTATCAATACTCCCTTCTCATTTCATGCCTTCCCTGAAATAGAGGAGGTCAAAGACATTCTTGAGAACAGTCCCATACAAAGTGTGAACAACATCCCAATTCAGAGCCAGTCATTTGTTCCTCAATTAACCCCTCCACAAAGACTTGTAATAGAACTATTGCCACCACCTCTGCTCCATATGGTTGTCCCACGTTTCCTCTTAAACAAGCATGCTCCCTTGGACCTGTCTCAACCCCCAAGTGCTATATCGTAGGACTATCACAAGGTCTTGCCAAGATTCAGAGGAGAAGATGACATATGATCACAGAGACATATAGAAACTTTATGTGCATTTGCAAAAAACTTGATTGTCGAACACCTGGATGTAGTGTTAAGGTTTTTTGTCTAGTATTTAGATGGGGAGGCTACGAAATGGTTCAAGACTCTACCAGATGCTTCAATTACCAACTCGGAAGAGATGGAAAAGTATTTTATGCAGAAATGAGGGGAGAAGAGGGATCATGGTTATATCCTCACTGAGTTCAATTCCATGAAGAAGAAACACAATGATGATGTGTCAGAGTTCATAAAAAGGTTTAATAAGTTGTATAATAGTCTTCATGTTGAAATTAAACCTCCATAGGTAGCTACCAAAGTAGTTTTTGCTGGGGATTTTGAACCTAAGTTCAGTTGCACACTCAGGGAGAGGAATTCATGCACTCTAGACCATATTCAAATAGATTCTCTAGAAGTTGAAGCAAACTTTACCTCTACCGAGAAGTCGAGAAGCGGAATTGATCCTGGAGAAAGGAGGAGGGGAAAAGAGGAAGCCAATTCCTCAAGCTAGGGGAAAGATACCCAAGAAAAAAAACTAGAAGAAATGAATAAGTTGATAAGGAACCTATCTAATAAGCTCATGAAATTAGAGCTAGAAAATAAAAGTATTCCCTGACAAAATCCACAAGTCCCTAACCGAGGTTTCAATCCTCAGTACAGGAGCCTTGCAAATCTTGCAAAGGGAGAGAAAAGAGCAGAAAGACCACATTCAGCCCCCATTATACATAGAAGACAATCCAGAGGAGTAGATACAAGAAGCCAGTGGGGTTCAAGAAAAAATATTCTCCTCTTTCTCTGATGAAGAACAGGAAGTTGAAGTGCATGAGGAAGGAGGGGATGATTTAGATGCACCACTGTATGATGGTGAGATTGATGATTACTGTAGGCATCTTGTTGACTTCATGCAAGCCCATTTGCATAGGAAATATGATCTCAGGTCTTCCAGAAAGAGATCAAGGATGCAAGACCAAAATGAAGATCCTTCTTCCCAAAACTCTCCCAAACCAGCAGACAAAGGGAATAAGCCTTTAGACCTAGTCTTACCCAAAAATAAGGAGTCCTCAGATCTAATCTGTCATAAGCCCGAGGCTTCGAAAGTAGAAAAATCACCCTCTCAATCTAAAATAGTTTGTGCTAAAGTAAAAGAGCTCGTTGAAGTTATCATAGTTGACAAGAGTCATGATTTCTTTAATCTCCATAAAGAGCTTGAGAAGGTAAAAATCCCTGTCATATTGAAAAAATTGTTAAAACAACCGACTTACAAAGCTCAGGTTTCCTAGTTCATGTGCCAATCTAGCACAATCCCCTTACACGATAGTTTGAATCTCCAGGAAGAAAGGCCTATGGTTGTCTTTGGACCCCACATTGGAGAACAAGATCCTTCCACCACTCCTTTTTATGTTATCTTAGTAGTACATGACCTCCTACTACATAACTGCATGCTAGACTCAAGTGTTTCCTATAACATGATGCCTTTATCTATCATGGAGCAATTAGGGCTGCAAATAACCAGACAATACAAAGATCCTTATTCTTTTGAATCCAAAAGGGTAAAGTGTTTAGGAATGATTAAATATTTAGTGGTGAATTTGGCTCAGATTCCAGTAAAAAGTGTAGTAATGGAAATTGTAGTAGCTGACATCCAATCAAGGTTTAATATGCTTCTATCTAGGTCATGGGGGTCCAAGATTGGAGGTTCCATCAAATTGGATTTGACTTATGCTACCAGTCTTATCTTTGGTGGAGAAGAAAGATGATTGTATAGAGAATCAAGGTTTGTTAAGACAATTACGAGAGTTGAATCTTCGAATAATGCCCCTGTATATGGGAGAGAAAGAGAGTTATCTTGCTTGTTGTTAGAGGAAGATGATCTTATATTGGAAGAGACACAGGTGCAGCCTTCAATCCAACTAAATCAACAACTATGGGATTGTAGCAGGGTATGGAAGCTATATTTTGATGGTGCTAATTCCAAGGAAGGTAACGGGGCAGGTGTGTTGTTGATATCCCCAGAAGGCAGTTTGGTCCCTCTATCTTTTAAATAGGAGTTTGAGGCCACAAATAACGTTGTTGAGTACGAAGCTTTACTTTTGGGTATGCAAGCAGCAAAAAACTTGAACATCAAATTTTTAACTATGTTTGGAGATTTTGAGTTGGTAGTGAAGAAAATCAGGAATCAGTGTCAAACCAAGCATCCGAGATTGAAGGCTTACAGGAATGAGGTCTAGGATCTTATTAATAACTATTTCTTGGCTTTCAAATGTTCAATTTTTACCCAAAGAAGGAAATCGAATTGCTGACTCCTTGGCCATAGCTACCAGCAATTTTACACCACCTCAAAATCGACTTCTTGGGTATGAAGTTAAAGTTAGATATAGACTATCAGTACCAGATAATGTTAGACATTGGCAGGTGTTTGAGGATGAGGAGCAAATCAACTGTTTCATGGAATTCATTGGGGAATTCTCAAATTTTGTGATTGACCAAGAGGACGAAAAGATAACAGATGAGCAACAAGTTGCTTGGGAAGAAACCATATTGGGGCATAAGATTCTACAGTTGAAGGGTAATACTAGTCCCCAGGGTTTGGTTCCTTTGGAAATATTGTTTAACTCAAATGATGTAGCTTCCAAACCCATTGAACAAGGAGTCGAAGAATAGGTGGAGGAGTGCAACATCAGTTCAAAAAAAGAGCCCCGGATACTCAAGTTGTCAAAGGAATTTCCGAGCAATACAAGCAAAGGTACCTGAATCTTTTTTGAGATTATAGAGATGTGCTCGCTTGGTCGTATGATGATTTAAAAATATTTCATACTAATATTATTCAGCATAAGATTCCCTTGGAGAATGGGTTGAAACCATATAAGCAGAAACTCAGACAGATCAACCCTCTTCTACTCCCATCCATTGAGAAGGAAGTAAGGAAATTAATCCAAGCCAAAATCATTGTAACCCTAAGATATTCAGAGTGGGTGGCGAATATGGTTCATGTTAGGAAAAATAATGGAGAGATAAGGTTGTGTGTGGACTTCGCGAATCTCAACAAAGCCTCATTAAAGGACAATTAATATTTGCTCAAAATGGATTATATCTTACAAAAGGAAGTAGGGTCAGCTCGTATGTCTATGATGGATGGATTTTCATGATACAATCAGGTAGCAGTGCATCCTAAGGATCAAAATAAAATTGCATCTACCACACCCTAGGGAACCTTCATGTATTCCAGAATGCCATTTGGTCTCATAAATGCAAGAGCCACTTTTCAAAGAGCAATGGATATAGCATTTGTGGGGGAACAGGACAAATTTGTAGTGATTTACTTGGATGGCATTATTGTTTTCTCTAAAACAGACGAGGAAAACATTGAACATTTACGACTCACTTTTTTGAAATGCAGAAAATATGGCTTGTCTTTGAATCCTAAAATGTCTCAGTTTTCCCTAAGCAGGGGAAATCTATTTGGGCACATAGTAGCACAAGAAGGGGTGAATATTGATCCCAAGTGGGTGGAATCCATAAACAACATTCCCCTACCAAGGAATAAGAAAGAAGTCCAAGTTGTCCTGGGCAGAATTAACTTCTTGAGGAGATTCATACCTAACTACACAGAGATAGTAAAGGAGATCAAAGAGATGTTGAAGAAGGAAAATGAAGTGAAATGGAACTCAGATTCTCAAGCATCCTTCTCTAGGATTAAAAGAGATTTTTCAGAAGCTCTCGTGCTCGTTAGACCAGATTATTCAAAACCATTTTACATATTTTCTTTCGCTTCTACTCATACTGTGGTTGTTGTCTTATTGCAGAAGGATAATGGAAAACATGAGCAACCAACAGCATTCTTTAGTAAAGTGTTGCGTGATGTTGAACTGGTATAACATCCTAGAGAATCAGGCTTATGCCCTCATCAAAGCCTATTTGGCTTTCAAAGTTATGTTTTGCAATCCAACATAGTTTATTATGTTCCAACAGCAACCGTAAAGGACATCCTGGTGCAAGGAGATAGTGATGGAAAAATAGGTGAGTGGATCGCTAAAATTTGGGAGTATGATATGGACATCAAGCCCACTAAAGTCATAAAAGGATAGGGGCTAGCTAAAATCCTATCAAGAACAAATTGTCGAGCATTGGGCATAAACTTACTAACTAAAGGGGATGGAGAAGATGGAGAAGAGATGCAACAGGGTATGATCAAAATAGCAGTTCAGAAAATCCAAATGAAGTATGTCTTGTCCAGGTGGTATAAATAAATCATTCATTATCTATTGTTTCTAAGATGCCCAGTGAACTTGAAAAAAAGTGAATTTTAGGGCTTTGAGACTACAGGCTCAAAAAAAAATTATATCAAATGGTCAATTGTACTGGAAAGACCCTATTGAGATCCTATTTTTATGCTTAGTAGAAGAGGAAATTCAGAAGGTGATGAATGAGTTCCATGGTTGCGTCTATGGAGGAAATTATAGGTGGAGGGCTACAGCACACAAAATACTGAAAGCAGGTTTTTATTGGCCAAAACTATTTGGAGAAGTTCATGGTTATGTCCAGGCCTGTGAGAAGTGTTAAATGTTCGCAGAGAAATAGAAACTAGCACCACTTCCACTAATCCATGTCTTTGTTGAAGAGTCATTCAGGCAATGGGGTTTAGATTTCATTGGAGAAATACAGCCACCTTCTAGCGACCAGCATAAGTGGAAACTAACAGCTACTGACTACTTCACTAAGTGGGTGGAAGCAATCTCAACCAAAAATGCGATCGATACTATAGTCATCAAATTCTTAGAAGAAAAAATCCTTCCCAAGTTTGGCTACCCTAAGAAAATTGTGGTTGATAATGCCCACGTGTTTAAGTCAACAAAGTTCATTGATTTTTGTTAGAAGTACAACATTCTAATTGGTCATTCCACCACCTATTATCCATAGGGAAACAGATTAGTTGAGTCTTCAAAAAAAAAACTTTAGTAAGAATCTTGAATAAAACGATTACATAAAACTAAAGAAATTGGGACCCACAACTGAAGTTTTCCTTATGGGCTAACAGAGTCACGACTAAGAGATCCGCTAGGAAATCTTTGTTTGAATTGGTCTATGAGAGGGCTGCAATTTTCCCCATACATCTTGCCATGCCTGTTGCCAAAACATTGCAGGACATCGAGGAGGAGCCTAACGCCTTGACCCGAAAGATAAATCAGCTAGTGGAACTCCATGAGAGTAGAGAGCAGGTGAATCACAAGTTGAACAGTTATCAGGAGAAAATGAAGTCTTTATTTGATAAAAAAAGGAAAAAGACAGGCATATCCAGCGTAGGGATTTAGTATTAGGATGGGATGTTAGAAGAGAAGACAAGGGCAAGCATGGAAAATTTGACCCTTTATGGTTCGAGACTTTCAAGATCACAGAAGCAAAAAGCAACAATACTTTCTTGTTGGAGAACCTAGAAGGTGAAGCACTTGAGCTGTCGGTTAATGGGCAATTTCTCAAGTTTTACTTTTAGTTCTAAAGGTACCACCCTCACTCATTGTAAATATTGATGTGCTATCTGTAAATAATTAATATTGTTTTGAGTTTTCTATTATTTCTTCTTGTTTGAGCATTTTTTTTCAATAATAAGACTCCATGCCCAAGGAGAAAAATGCTAAGTCGCAGGTTCTCAATGCATTGCATCCAACATACTGTCCCAATTGGAGCCAATGTTATCACTCTTCTAAAATTTTCAAAAAGGTAGAAACCAAGGATCATGGATATGGTCTCACAAATCAAAATTTTGGTTAAAGCATGTTTAAGAGAGAAATATTGAAGTCGAGCACATAGGTGGAAGAATTGAAAATGTGATACGGTGGCTCTGGACCAAGCAGCAAAGAAGGTGCGCAAGAGGCTCTACAGGTCTAACGATTGGTTAAAGGTCACGTAATTTATGGACCAATCCTCATTCATCCCCGATCAACAGCACTCTTGGATTAGTCCTGAGGGCTGAACTTGTGCTGAAGATAGCTCGCAGGAACCCCCCGGAGTTGAAAAGTCAAAGCATGATCTGATGGCTTGGATCCATCTTGGGGGGTGAGAGCGGGACCTACCCCTCCATTGGCCAACCTGTCGAAGTACTGTGGGGATCACATGCCAACTGGGACAACCCACTAGCGCTTTTCATCAAGCGGGCGCGATATTGACAATAAGAGGTAATTCGGTGGTCCCTGCTCTCGTCCACCTATCTTACTCACCTGACCAATCCCGCCTTGCCACGTGTCTCCCATGTCTGACATCACCACCATGTCATCCTACCATCACCCTTCCTGTTATAAAGGGACTTTCTCCCACCTCCTTTTCCTGAAAATCACTCTCCAATTCCCAGCACAACCCTTCCCATCAGTTATCTGCACAAGACCCACGTTCGGGTGCCCGGACCACCCAAAGACCTGCTCCCGATGTCTTTTTCAACCACTCCTACGGAAACCAAGTAACCTACCATCCACAACCACCTGTAATTTATGCTTTTACTCAAAATATGAAGAAAAAGGCACATGAAACCCTGAAAAACTGTGAAGTCAAGTCCTCTTCCAACCTCGAACCCTTCATGGACACCGAGGGCCAAATCATTAGGGGAATTTTGAGGTCTAAAATGGGCCTCCTAAGAAAAATGTACAGCCAAAATAAACTTTATAAGAACCAACAGGATTCAAGATGATCATGTCAACCATGGAGAGTGATTCAACATTTTTGGAGTAAAAAAGTAAAAAGATTAAAAAATAATAAAATAATAAAACTACTTTTTCAACTCGTATTTTCAACTTATCTCTCTAAGTTTTTCCTCAAATTCCAAGCAAGTGTATTCGTTGGATGCAAAATTAAATTCCTCATCCAAGGAGTATCCATGTTGCATACTTTCGATGGACCTTGCTACGTGAAAAATGTGAAATACATGGGAAAAAATGTGATTGCATCACGTTTTTCGTGTATTTCTCATTTTTCCTGTAGTAGGGTCCATGTAAAATATGCAACATGGGTACTCCTTGAATGAGGAATCGAATTTTGCATCCAACGAGTGTTTCCCCTCGAAATTTGAGTAAACCGATAGGGAGATAAGTTGAAAATACGAGTTGAAAAAATATTTTTTTCTTCTTTCCCTATAAAATTTGGTGATGTATTCTAATCTTATTTTATTATTTCCACTATTATTTTATAATTTCCTTAAGAGGCCCATTTTAGACCTTAAAATTCCCCTAATGTTCCAACCCGGCTTGTGCCTACCACCTCGCCGACCTTTGTTTTGACATGTTCGGAAATCATGTCAGGGGGGAAGATACCTTATGAGTAGTTGACTCTGGTCTGTACTACCAAATCACGCCTTATGTTCATCACTTACCCTAATTCGTTTCCTAGATGACTGCAACATACATTGATGACAAAAGCTACTTTGTGTCTACCTCTAAGGCCAAAATAATTGAAATAACCCCTAAATTGATCCAGAAAGCCCTTGTTTTCCCCACCTCTTTTGGGATGCGGTCATTTACCGATATCACCCTAGTTTTTCACTATGTTACCCTTCTGCCCAACGAGCAGCAATCCTTTTTGAAAAATATCATGGTTCCTAGCATGCAATCTCTACCTTGTCTCGAGAGTTTCCCAGTCACCCTCTTCATTGAACCCGTTTAGCCCATCTTGTCTATAATTTCGTGTTTATTGGGGGAAGATGACGCCAATATGACCAACAAAGTCATCCTGGGATTTCTACACAAAATTATACAGCCCAATTGTCTGTTTGACATCCCGGCCTACCTATCTACAGCCATATTCTTTCAGCTACAGCACTTTCCCACTACATATTATTTTCATTATTATTCACTGCTTTTCTACTTATCCATGTACACCCACATCAATGAGTTTGATTGTTTGGGTCTAAGTGTGATTAATCGCAACAAACAAAGGAATTTCGTCTTTGATTGAAATGTTACAGTCATGAGAAGACCAAACGTCGATGGTTATTCTCAGTTCATATCAACTTGTATGGCCATTGCATATAGGATCATTAATGGTGTCTCTCCACCCAAAATTCTTCCCCAAAAAAAGATCTTATCCAACTTAGAAAAGACATTATTGCAGGGGACTGGTATCTATTGAAAATAGCAACAAGAAATGCTTAGAAATGCTAAAAATAGCATTTCAGGATATACTCCAACTCTATTGGAAATAGCAAAAAATAGAAATGCTAAAAATAGCATTTCGGGATAGATTCCAATTTTAATTAGTCCCTGAATTAAAATTCGAATTTAGTCTCACTAGTTGTTTGAAAAATAATTAATTAATTGATCCTGAGTTAATTAGTTGGAGAAAATGAAACATGGAGTCTTTGTGAAGACATGCAACAGTTATCCCTTTGATTGAGGAAGTTATCCCTTAATTAAGGAGATAAGGATGAGTTGTATTTGAGTTGTAATTAGTTAGCTCAGTTAACTAAGTTAAGTCCAGTTAAATTAGTTCCAAACGGTTGGAGGAACTAATTGTGAGTTCAATCAGTTAATGCATGCATGCATGCAACTAGTGTTCTCTAGATAACTAAATATTCTCTCATAAATAACTCATGCGTGCCAGTTCAGAGAAAGACCCAATTAAGATTAAAGGAAGGGATAGTGTACTATCAGTTGGAGGAATTTTCCTATAAAGGAAACTCATCCATGTACAAGGAATTATCTCCTTTAGGATTGCGCAGTTATTTCAGAGGTCAGAGCAGCGTGTGAAGTGAGAATCACATAGGATACAGTTGGAGGACCCAGGAAAAACTGCGCAAGGAAATAGGAGGCTTGGAGGACTCAAGGAAGGCATATGTGTTGTCTATTCTGTCTATGAGCAGCAGTGAGGGATTGTACTGAGAGCAAAATAGCTTGTGAGCTAAAGCTTTGTGTAATCCTGAGATATTTCCACTTCTATGATAATACACATAGCGGGGTTTTTAGCTGAGGGTTTCCCCATAGTATTCTTCTGTGTTTCATGTGTATGGTTTCTTCTTCTTTGTTATATGTGTTCCTATTTGATCTTGCTCAAAATCTATTAAGCTTCCGCAAGTTTGATTGTAGAAGTAGATTAAGTATTTTGCTTTAGTACATTGCATAATCAGTTTAATCTACGGTGAAATTTCTACAGTATCTTTAAGAGAATTATACATAAATCAGGGTTTATGGGTGTGAGCTCCCTCCTTACCACCTACTTGTGTTCATGCCCATGAGAGTTTTTTCCCTATAACTCATTAGGAAGGGCCTAAATGTAGACTTTCTCCATTTTGTCTCTGCAAAGAATGGATATATGCTTAAATTGGGAAAGCATGTGGGTATTTTTGTTGTGAATGAAAGACAAGCCTTCAAGGCAGTTGAGGCATGACTCGAAAAGATGGAGTTTGACAAGGGAAATATCTGGCACTATGATCCCAAGGGTGTCCTTGCCCAAAGGAGAGAAAAGATTAAAGCCTCAACTTATGTACATGAGCCCAGGCTCAAAACCTAATGGAAAGATAATTTTGATTCATGCCCTCTTAATACAAAAATGGAGATCGAGACCCTAGTGACCACAGACAAAGCGTCAAAAAGGACCGTTGACTAAGCTAGGGATATCGATATGGAGGACGTACATATAAATAAAAAGGCAAGAAGTCAAGACCTTGAAGAAGAAGGATTTGTAACCAAGCTAGTGGAAACAAGGCCAAACCAACCAAGTTTTCAGGTGATCTTAGAGGATCCACCTCAAGCTGCAGCCTCATCCTCTGCAGAGGTAATAGTGTTGAAAACTCAAGGAGGTGTTACTACTACTAGGTCAAGTTGGCATGTTGGAAAGGTCATTGAGGAAAGAAACAAGAAAGTTAGGGAGGAAATACAACAGGGAAAGGCATCCCAATTGGTACCCTATATCACTAGATTTTTGGATGCTATGGATTTAGGGCGAAATCAGATGAATTTTTCACTAGAACATCCATTGGCATAATATTTTCCTTCGGGTTCTCAGTTCAAAGCTTTGGATTTATTTGGATATAGCAAGTATTCCATTATCAAATAAAATAAATTTCCACAAGCAAGTGGGGAAAATGTTATACAATGATCTCGACAAGAATGCAATGACATCAGCAAAGCCGAGAAATTGCTAGAGAAGGTTGCAAATAAGTTAAATCAAGAGAGGGCTAACTCCAGGGCCCGACATATACAGAACGAGAGTTTCAAAGAGTTGATCGTAAAACTAGGAGTCAATCCAGACGACAAGACAACAGTGGAAGCTCTCCTTCATCATTCTTAGAAGGAAATCCAGGAGTTGAGGCACAAGATGAAGATGTTGGGCAGTGAACATGTCTAGTCTCAAGAGCTTGCTGAGGTTGAGAGAGAAAAATAGATCATGTCCAAAGGAGTTGGTTGAAAGAAATAATGACATAGTAGCCCTCAAGCAGCAATTAGTCGAACTACAAACGAAAGTAAACTCTCATCTATGTAAAATGGTTGTTCCCAAAGGCCCTCAAAACCCACTGAACAGCTCACCAAGACCCTCACTGAGCTACAACTCTCGGAAAGGTAGCCAAAGAAGGTGCAGAGAGACTTGGATGTTGCTAATGAAAGTCTAGCTCAAAAGGAACAGCAACTAGAGATTGCTATGACGAACACTGAACTCATCAATAAAAATATGCAGGTGGTGAATCAGGAGGTTACTGAGCTGAAAGCGAAACTGAAAGGGAACATGTCTCTATTGCAAGCAAGGCAATTGGTTTGGGATGAGATTATCGATGGGATGAGGAACAACTGGGAGCATATAACATTGATGAATGAACAGAAGATCATTATCAAGGATTACGAGGGCTTCATTGAAGATTTCAAAGAGAAGGGCGAGAGGAACTCTCAGATCGCCAAGAAATTTATTCGATTTGTTAATGAAAGGTCGATCAATGAGTTGGGGCCTATTAATATGGTGGATAGAGTCAGCATCGTTATGGAGATATCCAAAGTGATCTTGAAGGAGGAGGCTAGGGTCAAAGCCGAGCAATGCCTCGAAATAGTTTCAAAAGATGTGGTCGCCTTCAGTTACGACTTCGAGAGGGTGGTCCTAGCAAGATTACCCAGCTATTGGGATTTTCTTGGAGAGTTGACCCCCTGGGAGCAGTATAGCCAGAGACTTGTTGAAGCCAAAAAACAAGGCATATTTGTCCCACGAGAAAACCACTACCCTTAAAGGGAAAACCATGGTAAATTATCTGAAGAAATAATTTCAACTACTAGGAATGGTCAGGGACCTATTTCGTCACAGGTAAGTTATGTTGGCCGGACCAATCTTGAGGTCACCTACCAACGATTCTTCTCAACTCCTTATCTACCTCCAGCGCTATGGAAACGATGTCAGCAGTTTGTTAATCCGCCTATTGTTCAAATCATTGAACCATCTACATAGCCCACAACACTAGCCTACTATACTTGAAGATATTTATGATTATGTCGATTACGAAATTTTATTTGCATCTCTTATGCTAGTATTTTGTTCTATTCAGTTTTTTAGTATTCGGTTAGTACAGTTGTGCCACAAAGCACGCTGAAATTTTGACATGATTAGCTATCATGATGAAATCAAGAAAAGAATATTTTGTCACAGGCTCTCGCTCTCTCTCTATAGGCCCTATAAGATCAATTTTATTGAACAAAATGAAGGTTCAAAATTTTGGGGAACTTGTTTCTTGTTTTCATAAGAATAGCGTTATGGATCTTGATGGATGTATGCTTGTTTGGAAATTAATACAAGGTCTTTGGTGATTCTGACTTATTGAGTTTGCAGTATTATTATCTTTTATGTGTTTGCATATGTGTTCAATATTCTTCTCAAATCGCATGTAAATATAGTTGTTGGATGTGTTTTTCATGAATATATAGATGTGTTTAAATCAGATGTTGATGAATGACGCCTATATGGATATGGAAACTAAGTCCTTAAAAGCGCTTCATGTATCTTTGCAACCCATTAACATCCCTCCTCCTTTCATTTCACTCTGAACTCAGACATACATTATTATTAAACATTTAAGCCTTGTATATCAAGTTTAATTTCTGCTCAACTCTCCTATCACACAACCTAAAAGAGTTGATAAGCTGCAAACTTAAATCAAGATCGACCGTTGTGGATTTGTGATTAACATTCCAGTGAATTTTTATTTACATCAGTTCCTGTGTCGCATCCCTTATGGAAGGTTTTGAATTACATTGCAGAGTAAATGTGTTATGAGCTTCCAGTTAAATATAAAGAACTCACTAAGATTTCTGAGGCACTAGTCTCCATTCAACCCAAGGGTTGTCTCTAGGAACGACAACAAAATGGAAGCAATTGGCAACATTTGACACTATTTCTTAACTCGACCTTCAAGAGTGAGGGTGAACAATTTACTAGCAACATATTCATAATTGATTTCATAATATTCACAAAATTCAATAAACAAAGATATATGTTGAACTATGAATGTTTCACCCTGGCCATCAAACTTCAAATTTGACAAATCATCAATTAATTCCACAGGGATTGGAAGATTTGATATATTAGAGAAACACTTCGGGATTATAATTTGGGAAATAGCCATTTAAGATGAGAGTTTCAAAACAAACTCAATGGTCACATCTTGTCATCTTGTCATTTACGGTGTTGGAAATCCATCAACCAAGGGGGTCTTCCTGATGTGAAGTCCCAATTAGACCTCGCACCGTCTGGAGTAGTAGCCCCAACCAGAAATATGGTCAGTTGTCATTGTCATTGTCCTTACGGATTTTCCTTGGCTACAATTATTAACATAAGAGGTTATACAGCATTCTTTGAAACAAGAAAGTAAGCTGACACTATGAGGCATACAATTAGACATGAGAAAATATTTGGTGAGTTACAAATTGAATTGAGTGAGGGAGTTACAAGTGCATTTAATGAGGAATTACACTTTTGCCATACATCAAATTAGAGAGGGAGAGTTACATTCTCTTAAGTGTGGAGTTATTATTCCAAGAGAGAGGTTTGATTTTCCAAGTAAAATTCTCAATTTAATTGACTTATTCCATGAGACTATTGAGAATTCGTTTTTTATTAATCCATTAAAAGTGAAAGACTTTAGACTATTTTGTAAATAATAGTATCATAATAATAATAATACCATTAAAGATAAAAATATTAATTATTGACTTGTATAATCATAATAGATTTGATTTTAAAGTGGATTCCATATCGTTGATCATTTAGACATGTTGGACACTTAATCCTCTATGGGTTAGTGTTGAAGAAAAATAGACAAAGGAAGTCCAAGAGACCTTGAGATGTGGAAGCCAAAGATCACACCATGTACTATAAATGTATATCATTTATTAATAAAACATGTACTCTCATGTTTTATCTTTCATATTTTGTTGCTGCCATGTGTGTGTTTAACATCGTATCAGAGCAGATGTATTCCTGCCCTGCATAATTACTTTGAACCATTTGTTTTCCACTGGCCTGAACGCACTATTCACTATTATTCTCTGCTCCTGATGTTGCTCCACCTGCTATTCACTATTATTCCACTGTCGCTTGGTCTGAAAGAAGACGTCAATCTGAATCCACGTCTGACGACTCCTCTCATTACTGACATTGAACTTGTGCCAACTTGAAGCGCCCCCGCGCTTAGGGAATTGTTGCCTGGCAACTGGACGCCACCCACAATTATCCCTGTCGAAACTCTTGCACTCTCTTCAGCCAAGGCATCGCAGAAAGCTCGGTGCGTGATAAAGTTGTCCCTCCTGGAGAAGAGTGTTCCACAGTCGCATCTATACTCACGGGTTCCACAAGTCTTGGAGTGCGCCTTCCAATCAGACTAAACAACATATCCTTTGGAGCATTTATCACATTTCCATTTCTTTTCTTCGTGCTTTCTACAAAAATGCTTATTCACGCCTGTGAGGTCCCCTAGAGCCCTCGCGGGGTCATGTTATTTCACAAACAAATCTGTTTGTAGTCATCAATGTCCTATGCGATAAAGCTATCACCTCGGCATCAAGGTCTGGTGTGCCTGGAAGGCTTCTTTTTCTCTTGATTGTAGTTTGTTGTGATGAGGTATTTGCAGCAGCACTGACAATTAATTGTTGCACCGGTTTTACATCCCCTCTTGTGCCAGACGAGACGCTGGCTTCACTAGATGCCGATGTTAAGTTAGAAATTTGATCGAGAAACTCTGCGGTCTCAACTTTTACTTTGAATCTATATATATATTCTGCGGGAAAGTCAGCCTACAGAACTTCAAAAGGCCGAACTAAAAATACCAAGGGAACACTGTGACCTTGACCTCGCCAAATGAAATTAAAGGCTCTTTTAGCAGTCTTGCGATTGAATTCAGCTTCGGATAGTAGAGCTAAATAAATTTTGCGTTGTGAAATCGAGCTTCTATGCTTTGTAATTTGACAGTAATCCATGGCATATAAAGGAAAATATGGTGTGTAGTTACCCAAGCCTAGTTCGTGAGTTAATTCTAAAGTTCAATTGTATATACTGGTATATAAGCTCTCCATTGATTAAAGTCATGGATTGAAGCAAACCATATGTGTTGACAGAATTAAAGATTCAAACCCTCTGTTGATTCTGGTCGAAACTTAGCAATGTGCTGAAAAACGGGCTTTGAGAGATCAAAGTGCTTCATAAGAGGGTTTCACCAACCACCGTCGTCATTTGGAAATGCATTGTTGGGCGGGCAAAAGTTAGTAGCAGTGACAATGATAGAGCTTGGAAGGCACCATTGCGAGTCATCTTTGCACTAGATTTCATAGCAAGCACCGCAACTGAAACCATTATTGAACAATGCAGTGCTCAGAGCCGCGGTATTGGTACCGTAGCCCTGGTTGTACAGATTGCCATAACCACAAGCACCGCCCATTGTGCCAGTAGCATCACCGCCACCGTAGAACGTAGCATGAGCACTGGTCCATCCGGAACCATGCACAGCTCAAAATATTGAAAGGAGACCCAACGAAACCAGCCATCGAAATGCCATTACCAGAGAAAACAATAAAAACTGCAACAGATTTCCACTGATATTGATATTGAACAGCAAGGAATAGATATGCATGTTGTTGAAGGACATCGTGTTGGATTTGTTCGCGCACTAACTTTTGCCATCGATACCTGAATTGAAAGTGGGTATTGAAAATGGATTTGTGATATTCGGTTGCTGGTGAACATTGGTCAAACTATGCATGTTGTTGTGTATTAACAAAAAAAAATGGTGTTGGAACGTTGTTCATTGATGATTCCTGCACATGAACGGATACCATATGGCGCCAAACCCTCTGTTGATCATCATTGAAATTGGTATGTATTTATTTTGATTGAAGTTGTGTGATTGTGTCAAATATACCTTGAAACCGTACAAAAAATGGATTAGAATTGGTTGTATATGGGTTATAATAGACATGGTAAATCCTTTTTAAAGCCATCACTCATGTCGATTAAGTTCCCTTAAAAACAGTGGTAGTCTATTAAAGTTCGTTGAAATGTTTTGGATGGTGGTATATAATGGTTATATAATGAGATTGTTGGATGGTGGTAAAAAAAATCCATGTTTTATCTCAAATTATCAATTTGTTTTATGGACAGAATAGCATGTGGGGTTTTCGATATTTGAACTAATTTGGAGATTGGAAACTATTGAGAGCTTCTTTGTCTTAGCATTGTATTAGAGTTTGGAGTGCGTTGAGATCTTCATTGTTTTACTATTTTTTGAAGATGGCTCCAATTGGTGCAATATTAGAGTCACAGGACAATCTAATACTCTCTACTATGGATAATATAATCAAAATCAACAAGGATTTTCTCACTGATATTAACAGTTGTTTACAAGATGTACATGACAAGGTTGAATTTTTAGAGCTTGAATTTCAGTGACAGCAAGTAGAATTACAACAATGGAGTCGTCATTCTGAACATGTTTATGTTCAGAACAATGAAACAGAGTCCCATAAACAGCGAATCAATATTGTTGAAATTCATTCAGATTTAGTACCCAATAAAGCAGTGGTTGTACATGCAGATGCAGAAATTCAGTCTGCACTTCCCAAGTCGGTCATCAGACCTTGGGAAGAGTTGGTCCATAACAAGCATAGAACAAGTCTTGGATATGACAAGGACGTGTCCTTTCATATTCCAGACTACTCCAAACCAATCCAATTTCAAAGTGCTAGATTTCTTCAGGATGGTTCATCTTCACCTGCTCCTCATGACAGTTCACCTCAAGTTGTTCCAGATTGTGCTCCTCTTCCACAGCAACAGCAACAACAACAGATTGTGAAATGCCAACACTATGATCGAGTTGGCCATAAGATCATTGTTTTGATCTTCATCCATGTAAGCATTGTCATAAAACCACCCATTCTTCACACAGATTCTTTAGAAACAAACGTCTTGCAAGAAAAAAGATTCATCTTGGATGGATCGCTTCTTGGCAATGGGCATCAACAACCAAGAAGATATTCCAGTCATATGTCAGAACTTGTTCTAGAGTATTGAACAGTCTTGCAGTTGAGATTTCTTCATCTTCTCACCTTGTATCTGACAGGGGGGGAAATGATGGTCATCGACAAGCTTCAAAGCCACATCAAGTGAGTCTGAGCCACAACCTGCCACACCAGTTTCAGAGTTGTAGCCAGAGACAAAGATGCCCCTGAGCATGCCTTCAGTTGGTAATGCCTCTTCAAAGAATCCAGGACACTTCCTCTAGCAGAAGACTTCAGCTTCTTGCCAGTTTCAGAGGAATTCCATAAATAGAGTTGGGGACACTTCCTCTAGCAGAAGACTTCATCTTCTTGCCAGACTTGGAAGAGTTCTAGGAATTTCATTAAGCATTCCAGAGTTGTTGGTCATCCTTAAACCATCACAGGTTGAGACTTCCCTTTTCAGGTTGAAGTTCTCCCTTTTATATGGGGTGAGACCTCCATTTCGTGGTTGAAGGTTTCCCTCTTCAAAACATCAGGAACACTTCCTCTAGCAGAAAACTTAAGCTTCGTGCCAAAATTAGAAGAGTTCCGGGAACTGCACTAAGCGTTCCAGTGTTGGTGGTCATCCTTAAACCACCACCCTTTATACCAACATTTCAGAGAGCACATTCAGCCTAGTGTTGCCATGCATTTTTTGCACATTTTGTTTTACAGCTCTCTTCTTGGACTCATACATAACCCTTCGAATTAAGGGGGGAATGTTGGACACCTAATCCTCTATGGGTTAGTGTGGAAGCCGAATAGACAAAGGAAGTCCAAGAGACCTTGGGATGTGGAACCCAACGGTCACACCATGTACTATAAATGTATATCATTTTTAAATAAAAAATGTACTCTCATGTTTTATCTTTCATATTCTGTTGTTGCTATGTGTGTGTTTAACAAGACATGACTTTCTATTTTTGGAAAGTCACTTCCAAATTGAGATGTGACTTACTATTTTTGGAAAGTCATATTAGAATGTTAAAAATGAAATTTTATCATAGGTGGTTCAAACAAAACTGAAAAACATGATTTCTTCTAGGAGAAATTCATCCCTAAGCTGTCAAATTTTAATATTATGAGGGTGTATTTATAACAAATGAGGTGACTCTCCACCTCCCATGTGACTCTTGAGCTCCCTCGTGACTCTTGAACTTCTACAATGACTTTTCGAATTCTTACATGACCTTTAAGCTTCTATATGACTTTAGAACTCAATATTTACTCTTCATATTCCATGTGGGAGCATTGGCCTTCCACATATTTTACATTTTCTCATTTTGGAAGATTACACAATTACATTCCACAAATGATGTGGCAAGACATTATGACACATATTACTCTTGAGATGACCCTTGATAATGATGACATGGAACTTCATGATGATGTGGCATTGCCAAATTGCTCTTTTTGTTGCCTCCTTGACATCTTCATGATGGATCTTGCATGTGCTTTATATTCATCCTCCAAGGGGGTTGATTGATATGGAGTCTTCTATGTGATATGGATCTTGTAACCTTTGTTGTGATCTAGTGTCCCTTCATCGTGTTTGAAGACTTCTTCATGGTTCCAGCTTCACAAGTGTCGTCTAGCATAACCTCCTCTTTCTTTCCAAGCATCATCCTGCCATGTCAAGATATAGTACCTACAAGTGAAATCCACCCATGAAAAGACGACATCACTCTAGAAATCTCCTAGTCTAATTTTCTTCATAAAATCCATTGATTGACCTGGAACTATGTATAGGACTAGGAGGAAGGCTCAGGGATTGCGCAATGTGCAGTTCCAGAGGGAAGGAGTGAGGGGTTGAGGCTTGCAACTGCATAATGCACAGTTCTAGAGGCTTGACAAGCAAGATTGTGCAGTTGAGGTCATAGTGACGCAGGCTTGCTCACTTTGACTGTGCAATGCGCAGTTCTGGAGCGAAACTAAGCATCTAGATTACGCAGTTGCGCAATTCAGGGATACAGAGAGAGACCGCTAGATGCAACTGTGCAATGCGTAGAAAGAGCACAATTCTACAGAGCAGGAGGCTAATCTTGAGCATTGTGTCTACGCAATGCGTAGTCCTTGGAGGCAGTAATTGCGCATTGCATAGTTCCAGAAGGCGAGGCAAGCTTCTTGTGGCTTGAGACCGCGCAATGCACAGTTTAGGGAGGCAATTTGGGAGGTTGATCGAAGAAGGATCAGTTGCATAAAATGACCAAGTGTGGGATCGGAGAGCAGAGAGATGGGGCCAGAACATGACTTGAACATGATCACATACTTATAGACGATCAACCACTTGACAAGGAAGCACCTATCATCCACAATCAATATGTCCTCATCGAAATGATAGTAGAACACTTGCTCCCAAGTGCGACACTTAGGATACACTTTGCAACAACAATGACGACACTAGTACGGCAGCGCATTAAACATTGGGAATGAGTCTAATACATGTCTATATGATATATAGGACATGTTACCCACCACTTTTCCGAGAGCTCATGTCCCAATTGGAGCCAGATGTTACCCACCACTTGAGGGTAGTGTGTATTAGAGAAAAAAAAATTCTCCTAGATGGTCCTCAACCAGCAGCCCCTTGTAGCCACCAGATAGCTTGATATGCCATTTTCTTTGCCACCTAAGCCGGTCATGTGGTACCTCAACCACTTGTCATGAATGTATGTTTGAAGGTGGGCCTTCCGACCCCAAAGGTATGGCTTTACATTGGTATAGTTGAGTAATTTTCCTTACTTGTCATGGGCACTTTTAGACACAGATTAGTGGGGGAATTCAGGGGAAAGAGTGGGTTAGGCTTATATTCTTGTCGCTATTACCATATTTCGTGGTTACCCTTGTATTCTAATCCCATGGGGTCTCCTTTACTGACCATTTGGCTTTTGGGTTGGCACTACATTGGAAATCCCAATTTTGGTTGCATACTCCCACTTCCCGATACCACCTACATCACTCCCCTTCCACTCATTTTACACCCATTCATCTATTTTCCCATTTGGATCCACATGTGTCCATTGGGTGCACATGGGGCTAGCCTCCCCTTCCCCTTGTCCACACCTTGGGTCGGGCTTGTAATGATACCCTAGAGGTTGATGCAGCTAAAAAGAAAAGAAAAATCATAATTGGCCACATTCAACAAGAAATTGTACCACAAAACGCAAAATATGGATGGGACAAACACATTTAGCACATGGGAAAAAGCCAATACATGAGTTATACCCCCTTCCATGGCCATCACCCTAGTTCCTATAAGTCCTATATGAGCCTCCTCTATCATTCAGAAACCCATATTGTCCCAACCCCTAGTGGGTGATGAACTTCCCCACCTTAAAGGGGGTTTCCATAGATATACTTCACACATCATGCTCTCATTCCCTTGAGCCCCGAGCAGTTATGAAGAAAAATCAATAAAAGGCAAAAGGCATATGAAGGGTGGAAAAAAAAAGGTCGAGGTAACTCATGTACCACGATCTGCTCCCTCCTGCACTTATATACCCCGGTATGGGCTTCCCCTATTATAGCTACCCTGGCACTTTAACATGTGGCCTGGATGTTTCCCCTAATCCCCACTCCATTCCATTATTATATCATTTGTCATCTTCCATTTGAAGGATGCACCATGGACATGTCACCCCCTTTAGACATTGAAACCACCTAATAGAGTCCTTGGCTAACCCCTTATTGAGCTTGGAGAAACTTCTACATACCAAAGTCTATTATGGAAGGGCATGCCACCATGAAGTGCCCCATTGGTTCCATGACTGGTAAGCTCTTTTACTTGATTATTCCGATGAATGGTTGTATTGAAGGGCAAGGGGACGCATTGGATCTTATGCAGAATTGCAGGTGGATTTCCATTTGGGGCTTGGTCTCCCTGTATGGGGTCCTAGCCCTCCGAAGGGCCACATTAGCACTTATAGGGTGGGTGTTGAGAGCTAAGGGTCTCCAACATAGCCGAGATTACTTCATGGATCCCCAATAGCGTTTTTTTATTGCTCCTATTCCACCTTTTGGACGATGATGATGCACCTTGTTCACCATGCCCAGTTAGCTCCATAGATGCACCATACGCTTAGCAGATGTTCCAAGGCCCAGAGAATTGTTCCCCGTTGTAGAGGCAAGGCTTATGTAATCATTCCAACCCTTACATATGGTCTACAAGAACTTCTGATCCATTTGGAGACCCATGAGGATGACCTTGTGCCCCCCACACCCACTTGGGAGCACCACGGGTTTTTTCTTAGAAAACAAGGGACCAACGCCTTGTCCACTATGTTGGGAGTCCATTTCTACATCACGACACCCTTTGGACTTCATTATGCCTCCTCAAAGGCCCGACAACTCACTCAGTTGATCATCTAACCCTCTTGAGAGGCTTATTCATGTATTATTGAGCTATTTGTTGGGCTTGTCACCAAAAGTACTTGTTATTTTGCACATTATTTCATTCTAGGGGCTAAATTAGGCCAAAATAGGCTAAATAAAATTCATTAGACATTGTATAAATAAATGACGAGTTGTTTCATTCTCTCATCATCACTTGGATTGATCATTCTCTCTTAAGAGATTTTCGCTATTCTTTTTGGAGGACCAAATTGGATGGATGGATGAATTTTGATGTTTGGATATCTTCATTTTTGTCTTGGAGGTTCTATATTGGCATATGATGATGATTGGATATACTTGTTCTCACATGTAAGTGCTCTTTTAATGCTATTTTGTCATTCTTTTCTATGTCACATAAATGATGTTGAGATTTTCACTATATTAGGCCGAAATTTTGTTGTTTTTCTTTAGTGAAAGGGTATAAATTTGTCTTTTATTAGTGTTGCATCATGTTATGGGCCATGTTTGAATAAGTGAATGTTCTCAGAGATATTTCATTGAAATTTATCTCGATAAGTCATCACATAGTTCACATTGAAGTATAAAGACCTTGAAGCATTTTTCCTCATTCCCTAATTGTCACACGAAATTGTTCTAGAGGCCTCCTTAACTGAATGAAACCATCCTAATCATTAAAATCTTCTTGACTCCATTTCTCCCAAAGGAATAGGCATTGGTCTTCCATAGGTGATCACCTTAAAGCATCTTTTTCTCACCTTCTCCCTTTCTTTCTAGGCCTAGCCTACATAGGTCACCGAGGGTGTCACTTATCTCACAATCTAGCCATCCAAATACTTCAATTTTTGGTCCACAACTGTGCTAGAGTTTGCACTAGAGGCCCTCCAAATTTGAAGCAAATTTGACAATGGGATCTCGAGATATTGCGAGCCCTAGCTCAAGGACCATTTCCTGCCCTAGGTTTCCCTTGGCTAATGACCTCATTGGGATCATTGCATTACCTTTCATTGAAAATTCTTTCTTTGATCCCCTTCTCCCCCCTAATTAGGTCAAGCACATCATTAGTTGTTCAATATTATCCCCTTGACCTAACCTGGTGTCCACTTGTTCCCGTGTGGTCCCATAACTTTGGAAGGTAATTCTTCAAAGACCATTTGGAAACCAAGTCTTCATAAGGGTTTTTAGGACTAGGTCCCTCCTCAAGAAGTCTCATTCCCTAAACCTAGCCCCTAAGACCCGCTTGGCCCTTTTTAGAGAGTCTTTCATCTTGCCTCTTGGGCAAGCAAGCCATATACTAAGCCTCTCTTGTGAATAGGCCTCTTTAGGAATCGTTCTTTTCCCTTTATTGACCAATTCATCTAAGTGATTCCCTTCATACTGGGTCTACTCCCATCGATGAAATTCGTAAACAATAGGAAGCTTTAGCTGAGGTGACAATGGGCTATTACTTCATTGTTGGAGCTTGATCCCCTTTTAGGACCCTTGCTAGTTTGAGCAGTAACATTTTAGCGTTGTTGTTGGGGACACAAGATGTGTGCCTTGCTCCTCATACAACATTATTGACATATCATTATTGGTGACTCCATTGGAATAACGAATCCCTAATTCTTCATTGAACCATAAGGTCAATGCTTGTAGGGTGAAGCAAGCATTGTTAAGGCAATTTTTGTTCACCCTGCAACTCCCATGACATCAATATATAAAGATCAATGGCTTCTAAAAAGCTTCATGAGTGGTTTCCTGCTTTGGATATCACATGGGTTCCAGGATACCCAAATGGCCTAGATTGGAATTTTATGCAAAATATACCACAATTCGAGGGTGATCCATCCACAATAATGGACCACATAGCAAAACTTAATAAGCTTGCTTCTGAAGTTAATGTGGTTCATCTAGACAGCCTCCTGGAGTTATTTATTGCTTCTATTGAATACAAGCACCGAGGTTGGCTTGGCTCGTGTGAGCCTGAAAGTATTTCATCTTTTATTGAGTTGCTCAACAAATTCAGAAAGTAAAAGGGACCCAAATTTCAATCCAATGAAGTTGCTTGTGAGAGCCTAGAGGAAGCCCTCTGAAGGGAAGGTCTCATTAGTCAAGATGAAGGAGTTGGAGATAACCTTGAAGATATTAGTGGTGAGCAGGAAGGCGAGTCTTCATTAGGTCCACATGATGAACAAGATGACTTTGAAAACACATGTTGGGAAGGATGAGTCTATGAAAAGTGAAGTTGAGACTAACCTTGCCTTTCTCAAGGATATTACTCCCAATGACTCTTCTTTTGAGAACCTTGAAGAAGGTGATTTCATTAGACCCTTGGAAAATGACATTGGAGATCATTTCCATATTGAAAAGAGGAAATGGGAAGTTGTTGGTCCTCAATTTGACTGTGCTCCCATTTATGACACCGACAAGGCAGATGAGGTTGAGAGTGGTCCTCCCCTTCTCCCGGGCATTGTTCATGATGACATATCCATCAATACCCTTGGGAAGGAAATTTATCATTTTCCCTTGCATGAAAGGGAGCAATTGGAGATGATTGATTCTCCTTTTAGTGAAGACCCTATCTTTGATACCAACAATGATAGGATTGATAAGGCCCCTTCTCATACCTACCTTCCTTATGTTGTCGGGAGTATATTCAAATCACTTGAACCTCTAGAATTGGATTTTCAAGAAAAGGGTCTCGTTGAGACTTCACCCTCCTCTTTTCCCTTTTCTATTGTTTAGCATCTCGAGTCTTCATCAAGTGATTCCCTCACCCCTTATCATATGATCTCAAGTGACCGTGAGCCCTTTCCCCATTCTGAGTATAGTGTCAAGGAAGAGCCCCTCATTGATTATACTTTACCTCCTTGGACACACCCTCAGGGTTTTGATCACTCCATGACCTCCCTTCTCCAATGTGACCATCACCTTGAGCAACCTATTTGTTGCACTCCTTCTTTCCCTCACCCTTTGTTCCCCTCTCATCACAACCTTATGGCATCTACAAAGCATAATATTATAAGCAATGATTGTGATAAGGAGTTCTTAAGAGTGATCATTCATTCCACCATTATGTATTAAGAAGGAAAGCTCGAGACTTCTAGATTGACTTATTTTCTTTCTCCTAGGACATCCCTTTACCTCAAATGGAGATAATGTTTTCCCACCTCCCACCCGCTTCGATTTGGGAATTGCTACATGAGTAATCATACTAGCAAGCATATGTATATTGATGTGATGGTATGTTGGTTGCACTGGCTCTATGATTACACTTAGTATTAACCTTACTATATGCATGTTCGGATAGGATGCATTGCATGTTGATTTTCTCAATAGAATTAACATCATATGATATTTCTCATGATATATTAAGTTGCATTTAGATTAAATTTGCATATATTTTATTTCTTGTAGGTTTTTACAACCTAATACCAAGCATTGGTGATCATAAGACACCACACAAACATGTTGCCATGCATGCTTAGTCTTTGTATGTGCAGGTAACAAGTCTACGATAACCAAGAGATTGTTGGTGTTCTCATGACCTCTCGTTCGAGTAGCTTCACGCACTTTTCTGAGAGCTCATGTCCCAGTTGGAGCCAGATGTTACCCACCACCTATGGGTAGTTTGTATGGAGGAAAAATATTCTCCTAAATGGTCCTCAACCGACAGCCAACAACCCCTTGTAGCCAGCAAATAGCTCGATGTGCCATTTTCTCCGCCACCTGAGCTGGTCATGTGGTCCCTCAACCACTTGTCATGAATGTATGTTGGAAGGTGGGCCTTCCAACCCCAAAGGTATGGCTTTTCATTGGTGTAGTTGAGAAATTCTCCTTACTTGTCATGGGCACTTTTGGACATAAATTGGTGCGAGGATTTAGCGGAAATAGTGGGTTAGGCTTATATTCTTGTCTCCATTTCCCAGTTTCGTGCTTACCCTTGTATTCTAGTCTTGTGAAATCTCCTTTACTTACCATTTGGCTTTTGGGTTGGCACTACACAGGAAATCCAGATTTTGGTTGCATAGTCCCACTTCACGATACCACCTACATCACTCCCCTTCCACTCATTTTATCCCCATTCATCTATTTTCCCATCTGGGTCCACATGTGTCCATTGGGTCCACATGGGGTTAGCCTCCCTCTCCCCTTGCTCACGCCTTGGGTCGGGCCTAGAACAATGCCCCGGAGGTTAATGCAGCGAAAAAGAAAAGAAAAATCATGATTGGCCACATTCAACAAGAAATTGTACCACAAAATGCAAAAGATAGCCAAGATAAACACATTTAGCACGTGGGCAAAAGCCAAGACATGATTTATATCCCCTTCCATGGTAATCACCCTGGTTCATATAGGTCCTAGATGAACCTCCTCTATCATTCATAAACCCATGATTGTCCCAACCCATAGTGGGCAATGAACTTCCCCACCTTAAGCAAGTGAAAATGACAGTCACATAAGTGAAAGCAACATTAATGAAAACCAAAGCACACAAAAGCGACAGTTTAGAAAACTCACCCGAGAGATGATACGATCACAACCGACAGTGGGGGAATTGTTAATCTTGGAATTTTGCACTAAATGAACAATCAAGGAACGACCGATCATGGGATCACCAATTTCTTATTTCATTGTTTGTCTTATACTAGATTTTATGTGTGCCCCATAAATCTTTTCACTTCTTTGCTAGCTCATGAAGAAGCTCAAGACAAAGTCCACATGCCTTTGGAAAGAGGTAATTAAAGAGAAGAAAACAATGAACAACTCTGCAATGTTGTACCAAGTCAACGAGAGAAGCCAACTCCCACAACGATGTCAATGTTTGATAGAACTGACTCTTGAAGGAATTCTCATTCTCCAAGGAATAGGTAATAGAGAGATCCAAAGTTATCCTAGAGTTTCAATTAGATTAAGTTGACTTCACAACTCGGCAAGTCGTATTTATTTCAACTTGGCATCAACCAAACCTGTCAGAGACATCACAATCTAAACATCATCAACCTCAGATTAGATTAAGTTCAACACAACGAATCAGATTCAGTATAACTCAGCAGTGAGCACCCAAATGGAGTAAGAGACATAATGAGGGCCATCCTCTTGAAAAGAGGAAGAAAGATCTATATCCAAATACCAAAGTTCTTGGCATAAAGCTCTTTTAAACTGTACGTGCCTGGTTCGTACAAGAGGTGCACGTGGACTTGCAAAACTAAAATTAGGCCCAGACAATGCTCAAAGCATGAAAAGATTAAAGCTCTATGTCAGCATTGAGAACAAAGTTAAATAAGGTTGATGAATATGGTTAGTGACTCATTCGTTTTATACAACAAAGCCATTTTAGAGAACAAGGATTCACAGATTTGAAAAGGTGTGCATGAAAATGCAGTTAACTAAACAGAATTTTATATTTCCTAAGAAAAGCAGCTCAGAATTCTCGAACAATCACTAGATAATGATCCTTGGTAGCCTTATTGGCAAAAACATTGCAAAACTTTATAAGGGAAGCCAAAAAACCCTTACTTATGTCCACGTCAAATTTGTTATACATACATAGTAACTGTATTCATAAATTAGTTCTTTTTCCTACATTTATCCAAGATTATAGCAGTAATGTTGAGTTCCTCGGGCTCTTCTGAATCACCATTTCCTTGACTAAAATCAGCAGCTGTGTAAGTCTTGATACCTGGCCCATGTCCCATAGTATCCATTCCCCTCCCTCGTTGTGCTCTTTTGACCTCTCTCTGGTGATCTGTCAAAGGACGTAATTTCCTTTCTACAGATAATGGAATTGAGACATAATCTATATCTTGGCTGTCATCCATGAACTTCAGCTTCTTCCTTCCTTTAAACAGGTTTACATTTTGGTTCATTACATTATCTGCTCCTTCACGATTGTTTATAACCCCTTGCAAGCTGCTTGAGGGAACTTCACCTTTTCCTGTAGAATAAGAGTGCTGTATCCCCTGGCAACGTTTAATATTTTGTGAGCCAGTGATGACATTAAAAGAAGTTGATCCAACAGACATTTCCTTGTTTATCCCTGACTGATAGTTGGCAGTGCTACAGTTCACAAAACCAGAGCATGTCCTGCTGATATCAATCTTCTCTGAGATATTTGGACATAATTCATTTGCTGGCTCCAAAACATTTCCATTTTCACATTGTGCAGAAGAAGAGATATTGAATCCAGGCAGAGTAATTTTCACTTTCTGTGACAAACTGATAAGAACTGGGACTAGTGATTCTGGGTAGGATAACAAAGAAGTTTTTCCATATGTCGTCTCCCAAAATGCAATAGTATGATTGGCTATTGGAGAATGATTATGCCCAAATGCTGCCACTAGTAAAGGTGCCTGGATGCTAAGTAACTTTGAATCAAATATTGTTGGTGGTCGGCTCTTATGCAAGCAATTGAGCAATTGATTCCAAACCTTCTCAAGTTGAAAAACTGGACTGCCTTCCTCGGAAATTCTGTCAACAGCTGAGCTAGCACAAAGCCATTTGGATAAAGGATTGGAGAGTTTCTGAAAACAACAATCCATGGAAGAGTGTTAGCTAATCCATGCTCCACGCCAACTCATATCTAAAGATGATTGTAATAGCACATTATCTTGAAAGCTGACCTGCATAAATAGAAGTATATCATCTTGCGTAGAAATATGATTGAGAAAGCAAGCCATTGCATTAAAGACCCTGGAATAAATTAACATAAAGATAATAAGGCCATAACATTTATGGGAACATTTGTCTAACAAATATACAAGAAAACAAAATCTGTAAAATACAGATAAATGTAGACCAGACTGTCAAAGATGCACCTCGACACCATAACACAGTTCCAATCAGCATTTATAGCTTGCTCCAAGAACCTGTCAGTACGACAAAAAAAATGTCATGTATGACTAATCATGTGCCACTGCCATATTAAATTTGTTGCACCATTTAAAGTAAAACAGGACTACAACAAAGTGTTGTGATCTGCCAAAATAGCAAATTTAATCTTCAAAATTCCAAGAAAATATTTTAATTAATAAAGCCTGCATAGACCTCACTGAATTATACCTGGCAACAAAGGTCAAAATGCTTTTAATATTGCTGGGATCACTTGCCCCTTTCCCTCCTGAACTGTTTATAATTAGCTTTCCAAGAGTCGTAGTATCTGTCTGCTTAATCACATGAGCAGCGACTCCACCAACTAACCTCAAATGGTAATCAGACTTTCTCAAAGATAATAATTGTCCAGAAACGCAATCTTTTGGAGCTTCCACTGAAGTGTGTCCATCATGTTCCTCATCAATTATTCTCAGGACTTTTTTACAAAAGCCCCCAGCAAAAGAGTTCATCCGAGCACTCTTCAATGATGAGATGAGATTAGCAGCATCATAGAGCAAAACCCACTCTTGAATAACCAGATCCAGTTCCTTTTCCAGATTCATATTGTGGTATTCTTTGAAATATTTATGGTCACTGGATCTGTCATTTGAATAGACAAATGGATAAAGAACCCTAACATGCATAGGGAATAACAGGAAGCTGTAACACAGTTGGTAACCTGCCTCTACGGTGCCAACCTCAAATAAGGTAACATCCTTAACAAATTCTATATGCTCCCTGAGACATGTAGTAAATACCTTCCACACTCTCAGCCAAAAAATGTTATCATTCTTGAGAGGCAAAGATTCTGAGTCCTTCCATTCATTAACTTGGTCAATTTCTATTGTACGATAAAAGTTAGCATGTAGTCCAACTGCATACAGTAAACTTGCAAGTACTTGAAAATTTTCCAAAGAATCAACTCCAGAAGATACAATTTGAGTTATTTTTCCCATTCTTTCTAGTAACTTCTCTTGCTCTAATTCAGCTGAGCAGAGATGAGCTACTAGATGCAGCCATAGCAATGTAAGATAAACAACTGGAGTAACCATATCAATTTTTTCCAAGCTAATTCCGAGTGTTTGAATGTTCTCTTTGTGACCAAAACTGTCTGAAAACCTGCCCCCTTTAATCTTCCAAATCTCATTTACATCTAATGGCATTTTGAAGGAAATGGATGCCAACATAGAAGGTCTTAACTCATCCTTCATAACTTCAAGAAAATTAAATATGGTAAGGTGTGGACCTTTGGTACAATCAGAAGAAGTTTTTAAAGCAAAATCCTGACATAAGCCTTGCACAAAGTGTAGAATAAAGTGAATAACTTGCACATGCTCCTTGAGGGGCTTTAAGTCTTCATTCAAATCACTTTGTACCCCTTTTAAAATCAAACGGAATATCCTCAAGGCACCATTCAAAGTTAAACTACTGAAATCAGAGCACTGGTTACCCGTAAAACCACATTTCCATAAAATTCCTACGTAGTTCAGCAAAAGCTCAATTTGATTGAGCTTCCAAGGTAACCATTTGATAGGGAGATACGGAAAATTATCTTTGTTGGTTTTTGAGAAAATTCCATGAGATGGAGTCTTAGGGGATATGGCCTCCTTGTCCACGTGAATGTTCAATTCATCATGTTTAACTCTTACAGATACAAACTCCTCCAGGAGATCCAGACAAAGATCCCATATCCATAAATTTTTGTCGCCTGGTCCAGTCTCAAAAATAACTTTGAAAATTGGATCTAAAACAATTGATACAACTGCAGGATTGTTCACTGAGCTACCAAGCTTATATAAAAGATAGTTCCAAGTCTTCCAACAAGACATTCTCACAGAAGCATCACATTTACTAGACATGACTTCCACTAAGGGCATCATAAGCAATTTTAAGTGTTTGAGAGGTGGGTGGATTTGAAATTGATGATTTGTTCCTGATGCTGTCAGAAGAACTGTCTCTGATGACAAAGTTTTCTTTGTTGGAGTCTGATCTACCATTGCTTGCACAGGATATTGAATGAAGGCATCAATCAAGGCTTCCCATGCAGCCTGCTAGTTGAAAAATACAAACAAAACCTCCTAAGTAAAATAAGAAGTATTTAAGTAACTGAGAAACCAAACAGAATTTCATTTGTTGTAGAGAATTTCAATCAATAAATCTAAAATAGCTAATAGTGTTGAAAATAGCAACAAGAATGATAAAAATAGCATTGCTATAGATAGCATTTCAGGATATATTCCAATTTTAATTAGTCCTTGAATTAGAATTCTAATTTGGTCTCAGCAGCTGTTCAAAAAATAATTAATTAATTAATCTTGAGTTAATTAGTTGGAGAAAATCAAACATGAAGTCTTTGTGAAGACATGCAACAGTTATCCCTTTGATTGAGGAAGTTATCCCTTAATTAAGGAGATAAGGATGAGTTGTATTTGAATTGTAATTAGTTAGCTCAGTTAACTGAGTTAAGTCCAGTTAAATTAGTTCCAAACAATTTGTGGAACTAATTGTGAGTTCAGTAAGTTAATGCATGCATGCATGCAACTAGTGTTCTCCAGATAACTGAATATTCTCTCATAAATAACTCATGCATGTCAGTTCACACAAAGACCCAATTGAGATTAAAGGAAGGGACAGTGTACTATCAGTTGCGAGAATATTCCCATGTGAATATCTCTTGCATGCAGAAGGAATTCATTTCTTCAGGATAGCACAGTTTCTACAGAGTTCAGAGCAGTGTGTGAAATGAGAATCACACAGGTTACAGCTGAATCATCCAGGAGAAACAGCACAAGGAAATAGGAGGCTTGGAGGGCAAAGGAGAAGGTTTGTGAGAAGCTTTTGGCTGTCTATGAGCAGCAATGAGGGATTGTACTGAAAGCTGAATAGCTTGTGAGCTAAAGCTTTGTGTAATCTTGAGATATTTCCACTTGTATGATAATACAAATAGCAGGGTTTTTAGTTGAGGCTTTCCCCAGAGTATTCTTTTGTGTTTCATGTGTGATTGAATCTTCTTCTCTGTTATATGTGTTCTATTTGATCTTGCTCAAAAGCGATTAAGCTTCCGCAAGTTTGATAGTAGAAGCAGATTGAGTATTTTGCTTTAGTACATTGCATAATCAGTTTAATCTACAGTGAGAATTTCTACATGGTATCAGAGTTAATTGATCTATAGAGAAATTTCTACAAATAGCATTGCCTTCACATTGCTTTATCCAATCCTCTCCTTGTCATCCTCTAGCATTTATATAATTAAGTAAACATGGTGGACTTATATTGAGATCATTTGAAACCAAAACGAAAATGGACAAATATAAAGTAAATGCAAAAAGTCAACTGTACTAATAAGATGCCTACAAACAAATTATCCCATATGCAACAGGGATAAGCATCATAAGGAAAATGACACATCATACTATCTTAAAAAAGAGTAGGGATTTATCAAACCTGTGTAGCAATGCGCACTTGTGTATCAGGATCTGCAAAAGTTTGTTGTGGTATTTTCAGCATCTGGTTAACAAGTGACCTGCTTTTTATTACATTTTCCCCAAGTAAGCGAATAAACCATCCCCAAGCTTGAAGAACATACACTTTACAGCCATTATTCTGCAGCAACTTCTCCATATTCAAAAGTAAATTCTGCTTGATGTCTGTAGCAGCAATCTTCCAACGCAAATTTGGAGGAAAAGAAGTTAATCCATATTAGCTACGGTTCAAATAGAACAATTTTATATGCATAATGTCAGAAATCCCCAGCAAAAAAATATCGGTATCAATATAGTACCAATTTATAAAAGAATTTCAACTAACATAAGGTAGACTATCACTTTCTATGTTAGGACCTCATGGAAATGCACAAACAAGTATATGCAGCACATACTATCAATATCACAAGTTGAATAAAGATGAATTCAGCAACTCCGAAGGGTATAAACTTTTAGGGACAATAAAAAGTTGGAACAGTATTCAACCAAAACAAGTATCATTATAGATCTAGAATCTAATTTCAACTCAATTTGAAAATTTCCGCAAGACTCGCATCAGCTATTCACAAATTTAGTATGGGAACAACTTAGGTTTGACTTAGAATGCCATGAGATTAAATCCCAAGCATTGAAATGAAGAAAAAGTTCAATGGTCCTCTAATAATGCAGTCGATTAAACCTTGAGGATAACAAACATCAATCCATAATAGAAATATGGCCTCAAGCACAAACTAAGGTTGTTGTAGCCCATAACAGATCAGCTAGATTACTAATAATAACCAAAAACATACAATAATGCTTCATAGCTACCATGCCACTATGGAAGAAAAGTGGATAAATGTGGGAATATGCAAGTGTCAGGATGCATGGAAAACATTCTCCACAGTTTCCTAAACTTGCTTAAGACCGTTTTGCTTTACTGAAAGAGAGCCAGACTTCACGGATATGCAAAAAGCCATCTCAACTGTCTCAACAAACTGGAATATAGAATATCCTACATAAAATCAGATAAGATAATTTTAAAATATAGAAAGCCTGGTGAGTTAGCTCGAGTGGTTGGGTTCCTTGAGCTTCATGCAGAAGGTCTGGGATCGACCCCCCAGTCTGGCTGCCACTGCTGTGACCACACTCAATGTCCCTACTGGGTCAAGCGCTATAATCAGAACTGATGGGTTTACACTGGGTACCATCCGCAAAATGCAGGGAAGTGCCCAAGGGTTTCCCCACAAGGTTTTTCTTGAAGAACATATATTTTATAGAAAATATTTGCAAAGGAATCAGTATTTGTTGGTCACAAACATGAACAGTCATGACCTTTGGTTATTAATACTAACTGTATGTTTTATTATTATTACTGCTGTGTAATGTATTATCATGTTATTTATGTATACTTTATACACGTTACAAATTGGTTTTCTATAAACAGAAAATCAGGGTTGTGACACAACTATTACCACAGTTTAGTACTAAACCTAACAAATTGCAAGGTAAAGAAAATATCACCATATGACTTAACATCCATAATGAAGAACCTTCTACAAAATATAATATTTTCACACTTTAATTACTAACAAATCCAAGCTCCGCTTGCTTCACTCATGCAGCTTTAACATCTACTTCAAATCATTGCCTCTACAAAATCCTATTAGCTTATTGACTCTTTCTTGCATTATTTTCCTTATGAAAAAACCTCGGCACTTTCTTATGTTAATATTATCTAATGCTATCTAATCTATAACTACCCTATACTCCCGTTCATCTACCTAACATCGTTAACTAGTTGACACTCAAGCAGTCTATCCATTGTCAATTGACAGAACTATATGCAATAATATTGTCAAATTTTAGTTTTTTGTTGTTTGAAAAGTTTCAAGTGTGTTATATTTTACAAGGATAAGTTTCTGCTTATCAAAATATATTTGTTAATGTGAAACATTATCCTATAGCTAGCCTAAAAATTTGTAGCAAAGTGGTTATAGTATATACAATACACTGCAAAGCAAATTATCAAGGAATCTCGTAAATGCATACAATTTTAGCAATCAGATATTTCTGGGGGAATTGAAACATTTATTCATGGCACCTTAGAAAGTAGTGGCAATGGAGATGAGAAAGTCAACATAATTTTTCGAAGGCACCTTTCAGCCATGTCTCTTTCCCTTTTATCAGTGCTAATAAGTCTTCGATAAATTGGGGGACACCAAATATGTGACAAATCCCTCATAGTATTGCTCACCTGGTCAACCAATTTCACCACAGCCTGACAAAGCAGATATTAACAATGTCAGAAAAGCATAGAAAAAGGGAAATTTTGGCCCCAAAGAAAACATTATAAAATAAGCATCAAAATGAAGCAGAAGTTTAAAAGCGTTGAACTAACAAGCATCTATAACACCACGGGCAGTACATTACCCTAGAAGGAGAACCAAACATTGCTTGACAACATTATTTTTTAGTACTAGCTTATTTTCATTATGAAATCCTCAGAAGTAAGACATGCCTGAAATGCCTCAAACGTCGTAGATACAGAACCCATGGGGTTGTCAAGTGCATGAACTGTTGCTCTTATTATGGAATGAATATGTAAGGACATCAAGTGACCTTCAAATTGCTGAACAGATATACACCACATGGCTAAGTTACAGATAGCCTGCATATACAAGATAAACATAAATAGAAAGTCATGCAAATTAGAATCCAAATATATGTAGTGTGTGCGTGTGTAGAACTAAAAAGCAGATTGTATGGGCTTGTTGAAGTAGCAAAGGTCATTAGATGCATCCCAATGACATAATTCTTATGAAGTCATGTGAATATGTATATTAACCAATATATATCAGAGGTGACACAAACTTGGGCTCTTGGGATAGTAGGTCAATTCTATGACTTAAAGTGATGGAGAGGTTTATTGAATGTCAATACTTAAAAAGATTCACAGCTTACTTTCATTTTGGTGGTTGTGATGACTTCAACTAGAGATTGCAGAACTGCGTGCACATTCTCATCTGAAGCAAAAATGGACATATCAACATTAATCAGTGATGCATATTTACTGACAAAAGTTTGACAGCCATCAACCACTCAGACCACCTTTTGTACTGGACTATCTTCTTCTCCAGGAATCTGAGTAACTAGAAGTGTGAAAATAATTCAAAGCAGCAATAGATCATAAACAAGTTATTGAAATGTTATGAAATCAATATAAATTTGTTGGCATGACACTAAGCTTGATGTAGCATGTAAAGGGGAAAATTGATCACTGAGTTGAATGTCAAATACTTTCAAGTATGAACAGTTTCCAATAATAATGTCACAAAGTAGAAACTTTGACAATACAGAAAACCAAATGTAATGATCTGAAAGCAATTCTTTCAAGGATTGTCAGCATGTAGAACTCAATAGTCACATTGTAATTTCAGAACAGATGAAGAAAAGAGTAGAGCCTTAAATATTGTCTGCTAAAGGCATTGCAATGATAATTAATAAAAACCAGTTATTAGTTTCTTTATTTGGGCTCTCTCGTTTCAGGTTCTGGTAAAGTAATTTCGGAACACTAAGCATATTAAACACTGATGTGTGATAATATATTCATTTTCTCCTTGGTAATCACTCTATCCTGATAAGCTTCAAACTTCTCTTTGTCTGAACTTATTAGGATCATACAACCCCAACCTGGCTTTTAGAACATTCCATTCCTCTTTTCACACTAAGACGGTCAAACAAGCAACAATCCATCCTCATCATCTTGCATATTTACTGACAAAAGTTTGACAGCCATCAACCACTCAGACCACCTTTTGTACTGGACTAGCTTCTTCTCCAGGAATCTGAGTAACTAGAAGTGTGAAAATAATTCAAAGCAGCAATAGATCATAAACAAGTTATTGAAATGTTATGAAATCAATATAAATTTGTTGGCATGACACTAAGCTTGATGTAGCATGTAAAGGGGAAAATTGATCACTGAGTTGAATGTCAAATACTTTCAAGTATGAACAGTTTCCAATAATAATGTCACAAAGTAGAAACTTTGACAATACAGAAAACCAAATGTAATGATCTGAAAGCAATTCTTTCAAGGATTGTCAGCATGTAGAACTCAATAGTCACATTGTAATTTCAGAACAGATGAAGAAAAGAGTAGGGCCTTAAATATTGTCTGCTAAAGGCATTGCAATGATAATTAATAAAAACCAGTGATTAATTTCTTTATTTGGGCTCTCTCGTTTCAGGTTCTGGTAAAGTAATTTCGGAACACTAAGCATATTAAACACTGATGTGTGATAATATATTCATTTTCTCCTTGGTAATCACTCTACCCTGATAAGCTTCAAACTTCTCTTTGTCTGAACTTATTAGGATCATACAACCCCAACCTGGCTTTTAGAACATTCCATTCCTCTTTTCACCCTAAGACGGTCAAACAAGCAACAATCCATCCTCATCGTCTTGCATTTCCACCATACTAAGTTACCACAAACAACCTAGGGCACCTCCAACAAGTCATCAGACATCCAAAATTCCAAAAAGGCTGGACTTTCCTCTGCGTCACTAGTTGTGTATATATTCTCCAGGCCCAATAGATGACCATCCAAACTGAGCAAAGTCCAAACCAAATGCTGGGAGGATCAACCAATGACAGATGGGGCTAACTGAGGTGAAATTAGTGTTGCTATGCCTCCCTTTCCTTTGACATGACTCATCAAGAAAGCAACAGCTTGAGGCCAAATCAAATCCAATGTAGTGTTCAACAGAACGCCATTAAATTTAACTTCCTGCAAACAGAGAATATCAATATATATGAACATGGTTGTAAATTTTCAGACCGTGTGCTTTCTAAAGGCGTCAGTTAATCCCTTGACATTCCATGGAGCAACTTTCATTTGGAACTAGTGGAAATGAATTCTATGTCTTCTTAACTCTCATTCTCCACTCCCCTACTACAATAACATATGGATTCGATGTTTCTAGAATTTTCAAAGAAACAAACAACCATTGGCCCAAGGTATGAATCTTAAGCTTTTGCTGGGGTTTCAACGACCTAAGGGTTTAACAAAGGATATGGGGATAGAACCCCTCTAACTCAGCCCCAGAGATGTGAAAGCTTGAGAAGGGCACAACACCACCATATCAGAAGTCAAAGACAAAGTTGAGGATTTATTCATGCCTGACCCCTTGTCATGGCCACTTTCAAACTAGCGGTCAACTTGTTATTCAAGTTGCTCTTGTGAACAACTTGAACTCAACCAACATCAACATCGTTTTTGGCTTGACGGCTTGACGAGGTATGGCCTTGAGTGCCCTGTCCAATAGAAGCTGTTGATTTCTGGTAGCATCGGATGTGCTCTTAGCCTCAAAAATTTGCAAGGAGGCTAGGACACATGCATTCTCCAATACCCAAAAATCATTTTGGGAAATTCCACCTAGAGACAGTTTTATTAAAATAATTAATTATTTTTAATGGGTGCCTAAGTCTAAACTTTGGAAATTAAAATAATTAAAGGGTATTAATCTAACTGTGGGCGAAACTTCTAGAAGAAGACGGAGATCGAGTCCAAATGATCTGAGCCATTGATAAGAATCCAATATGGGCCATTGGTTCTCAACTAGAGGATTATAAGAAGGACATCAATGGGCACTTGGAGAACACATCGAGTGGAGATTAGAAGATCGAATTTCTAAAGCACAGCAGTTGTCGGGAAGAGAATTCGAAGTGATCTTTTGCAGTGAGGGGCAGGGATAGTTCCGGTTGAAGATTTCTATTGATCTGGGAATATTCAGCAGAGGAGGCAAAGAAAGATATAGGAGACTAAGCTAGCCAACGTAGGCTAACACAGAGGTAGCGCAGAGCCTTGAGGAGATCCGTATTTTTGCTGGAGGAATCGATTTTTAAAGCCGGAAGTCGGGGTGTGAAACCGAGAGTAGAGATCAAAGTTCTTGGGAGGCAAATCGATCAGCAAAGGGAGTGATGTTGTCCCTAGACGTTGTGGCATTGGGATGACGTAGTGACTACACAAAGGCGACAAGGGGCAAGCCATTCTGTGGCTGGATTAGTCGGATCGCCTGTGATAATGTGAGGTACTTCTCACTATTCTTCTGTCAATGATACTCTTTGTACTGGATAGCCAGCAAGGCATTGAGAGATTGTATTCAAAAACTTCTGCTTATAATAAAAACCCTCAGTTGTTGCACAGGTTTATCCGCATTGGGTTTTTTCGGGGACATTTGTCCAAAAACAATGGTGTAATGTGTTGTGTATTTCTTTCTTGCCCAATTTCTTGTTTCCGCTTATAATTTAATTGGTGAAGATTGCAGTGTATTAGTTTCAATGTTTACTATAGGAAACAGTAAATATTTTGTTCAATAATTAACAAATAAAAGGAACTTGATCAGTTGCTGCAGTAGTGATTCGAGTAATCGAATTTTCACAAAAGCAACCTTGGGGTCTGACTAGACCATGAAAGGATAGTCTCAGATTTTGAAATCCTGACTCTACCATCGAAAGCAAGTATTCAATAAACCAAGTCTATGATAGGTTTTGCTTCATCATTTTATCTCCTAATCAAATGAGGGCATACTCATTCAAATCTTTGGACAAATTAACATACAAGCAAGCCCTTTTGGGGTGTCTAAGATCAAAATACCATGGAGACTCGTGATAGAAAAACCCACCAACAATAATTATAATAAGCTCCAAGAAAATCCAAAGCTGCATGGGTAGCCTATGGAACTTCCACTACAGTTATCATAATTGACCAATTTGGACAAGTTTGGCCAAAAATTGGTTTGGACTAACCCTTCAAACCAGTTTTTGATCTATAAACTACTGTGGATATTCCACTAGAACTATTCATCATCATTTATCTTATAATATTCTAAAATATTAGATCATGCAATTTATTTCCTTTAGAACATAGATTAATATTTACTAACTTATTGCCTAAATTTATGAATATAAATGAGCAAAAGAATATTGCAATCACATAAATGAATACAGGATATATCTTGGGAAACCCAATATAGGAGAAAGAGGCTTGTGCTCTGCTCTATTTTATTCAATTATGGAAATGAAAATACAAAGAAAGAGGCACTCATTATGGAGTTGCCTTTAACACTATGGTCTGAATGGCTTCTACAGAATCTTTTCTTCCTTTCTTATGTTCTCAAATCCCACTCCTAGATGCTCTGCTAAACTACAAAACGAGTGCAATGCTATAGAATGGAACCCCTTCTCCTCCTCGCAGCTTGGTATTTAGCATAGCCTGATCGTCCTCCAAGGTTAGGGTTTTAACTTTTTACATCTCAACCCTCAATTAGTGATAAGGTTTTGGACCTCTTAGAATTTTCTTGAAATTCCACACACATGTGAATAATTTGGGTTGATGTGGCATCACATGTACAATGGTAGTCAACATGGTAGGTCAACTTGCAAGAGGCATAGCTTCCAAAAACGAGCTCTAATTGAGGTGATCTTTGCATTGTTGGAAAGGTCGCAATGTGTAGAATAGTGTTAAGGAGTAGGGAGCTACACTCATAAAGTTTTGACCTCAAGAAATGTCGTTTGAGGCCTCAAAATGGCTAGGGAAGGCTTGGGTGCACTTTGGGATCAACCATAGTCTAATATGATTTTGTAAACCACCAACAAAATCCATGGGAATGCTTTCCTATGGTCAAGTGGGTACAAGTAAGAAATGATGTAAACCTTGATTTCTATTATTGGGCATATCAATACAACAAAGCATGCATCCTCTAATATAATGAGCTACATCTTCTTGCATTCTAGGCCAATACACATATACCTTTATAAGTTGGCAACTATCTTCCCAACACCATAATGCCCAACGACCTTGGAGATGTGCAACTCTCTGATAAGTCGCAATCATTCACCATTAGGAACATAGTTTTGTCATCTCCTCTTGTGATGAAGGCTACTCAAATTCATCTCTTTCTGCACTAAAGTGTAAACAATCTTCTCGTCAACATCCGAGTTGTTCTCTACCTGCTTGCTCGAAGCCTTGCCTAGCAGGTGTTGAGAAATCAATGCTTATAGGAATTAGGGTTTGATTCCTCTTTCTTGATAATTACTTGATAATTATGTTGGCTTCTTTTACTTCTTAATTAGTTTATCTTTCATCAAGCAATTACCAAATTATATGTATATGAAGATCACAAGAATAAGAGACACAAGATGTAGGCGCTCGTCCAAGGGAAAACCCCTATAAGGGCAAAACCCAGTCACAAACTCTTCCTTCAGTAGATTCAAATCAAGATGAGACACTTTCCAGACTTCTTAGACCTAGACAAAGACCTCCTCCAACCACCAAGTCACCCCTTCCCCCTAGTAGATATCCTTTGGTTATCCTTCTAAGTGTCAACTCTTCAAAGTGCAGCTTCAGATCAGAATTTTGGTCCCCAACTTCAAATTTTTGACCCCCAGCTTCAAAACTTTGGCCCTGCAACAGAAACAGAATTTCGACCCCAACTTCAGCGCAGAATCTTCGAACATGTGAGAGAAAGGTAGCCCAAGAACTCGTTTTTCCTTCTTCCAGCCTTTCCCCTTCTTCTTTTGCAACTTCGCACTCTTTTTCTGCTACTACTTCTTAGAGATCAAACTTGAGATGATGCACTCCAAATGAAGTTGAGTTGCTCAATATATAGGCTTCTTGTGAGGTAGAATTGCCCTAACCCAAGCCGACTTGATGATGGCAAGGCCAACATGGTGTGGAGGTGACAAATGACTATTTACTCAAAAATAAATCTTGTTACATGGAACAAAAGCCCAAGAAGGGTCTAATAAAAATGACAATGACTTTAATGACCCAAGACAAACCACAAAAGTCTTCAAGGGATACTTTGGCCTATAAAAAACATTGACCCAAGCATGAAACCCATGCTTTAATAAGTTAATTACTTTAATAATCAAATTTTTTTTTCTTTCATTTGACAAATGTATTACATCATGACTCAAATACAATTATGAAGACCGACACTAGTTACATTCTTCAACACTCCCTCTTAACTAGGGAGGTATTCATAATTACACATATATACAAGTACATGGAAGATTTCAAAATGATATGAACTACGAAGAGTTCTAGAACACTCAGTGTTGCAGACTAGATACCTGACCAGGCTTTCAACCACTCTAGGTACCATCAGGCTTACTTGCTAACCATCAACCTAGGGATCTAGGTGTGTATCCAAGGTCGGAGCTCCGTGACTAAAGCCACCCTCCCTCTTCGGGATCTAGACATCAACAAATAGGTCGGCCAGATGTCCTCATAAGCATTCGCCATTAGATGCTTCATCTCTCCTAATAAACTAAATCAGATATATCCATTTGTCCAAGCATGCTTCCAAAGTGTTCAACCTTCTTATGGAGAGATTTACATGTACAAACACAAACCCCAATCAACAATAAACTTTCAAATAGAAGTAAACACAAACCTTCAGGGTCCTCAATCATTATGATGCTACTATCATCATCAAGTTACAATTTGTAGGAAGCTTTCTTCTTCTTTCATTTCTTCAACATAACCAAATACAACCTCAATACTTCTTCAAGTCTATTGTTTGCAACTTTACAGTGATTCATCTGTAGTAATTTCATTCATTTGGCTTCATTATTACTTCAAGGAATTCATTGTCATAATATGCCCTCCCTCTTAACCATTGTTCTAAAAGATGGCTGAGTCGACTCCGACTCGACCAAGTCAGACCAAGCCAATGCCTAGCCGGATCGGCTCGGTGGACGAAATGAAACGGCTGGCCGAGTTGTTACTGAGCCAGTCATTGACTCGGTCAACTCGGTAACAACTCGGCCAACTCGGTAACAACTCAGCCAGCTTGGCTCTTTGACAAAAATCTTGAAGCACATTTGACAAAAGTTGTTCCGCCTCCTACATATCAATGGTTGGGTTGTTGTTTATTGCATATTTATAGCCCTAAAGTAATCTATCACTGCGAGAAAGTTTTGAAAATTGCAAGGTCGAAGTATGGTTATCCTAGTGGCATGAATTAGAAAATTGAAATAGTGTATTGAGCCATACAATGTTTTTAAAAAGGCAAACGTTATGGCAATGGACTAATAAATACATATTTACCTCTGATTGTTCTGGAGCTTGACCAGAATTAAATCAAGGGTTTTGACTCTTGAGACTTCATTAGGGGCAGAGAATTGGTATTATTGTTGTTGTAGTCTAGTGATTGTCCTTAGGTTGAAGCAGAAAAGAATCCTGGCATTGGTGGCTAAGTATGAACTTTGTATTGGACAGTGCACTGGGTGCCATTTTGATATAATGGATAAATTCATGAGCCTACTTTGATCATATGTTGTCTTCTCTCTATATTCTAAAGCTTTGTGTTTGAAAACCTAAGTTACCGGAAACGGCTCCCTACAGGGCAAAAACGTCGTTTTCCGAATCTGATACGTATCAGGCAATGAAACGGCAAAAAAACGCGAGAAATACGTTTTTGGAAATTCAAATACGTTTCCGGATTTTCCGCACCGTTTTCCAGGCATTTTTACCTGAAAACCCTCCCGTTCAGCGAAAACTGGATACGTTTCAGGGTTTTCGGATCCGTATTTCGGATTTTTAAAAACGTATTAGAAAATAAGCAAACGTTTTAATGAAAAATCAATACGTTTTAGTTGACAGCCGCCGGGAACGGATTTTTGTTTGTTTTTACCTTTTCATACATTTTTACAGTCGGGTTATAACTTACCCTATTTACCCTTTACCCTAACGCATTTAACTTTTACCGTTTTACGCTGCCGCTACCTCCGTTGCCCCTGCTGCCGCCGCTAGTTGCTGCTCCAGTGTTCCAGTTCCGGAGTCAAGTTCCGCTAGTGCTGTTCCAGTTCCAGTGTTTCGCTAGTGCTGTTCCAGTTCCAGTGTTCCATTTGCTGCTGAAGTCAACAGCTGCTTCCGCCGGAGTGTGACTGTCCAGTGTCGTGCGACGTGAGGTTAGTGTTAAGTTTCCAACCAATTATCGATCCTCTACGATACGATGATTTAAACTTTAAAGATATTTGGACTGTTCTCAAGATGTTTCATTTGACAATGCTGAGCAATGAAAAACCTTATGATAATATAGTTAAACACTGTTTGTCAGAGCATATAGGGTATGGTTCCGTTCTGAAACGTGTCATACAAAAATCTATAAGCGGCAGAAGAATTGCAAAACCTAGCTCGGGAGTCGGAATCCTCATACAAGAATTGCAAAACCTAGCTCGGAATCCTCATATATATATTTGTTTTCAGCTGATTTTTTATAACTAAATTAATTTAAAATATTATAATTAGTATAAATCCATGCTAAATCTGGTTGTATTAAATACTTAGAAAGATAAAACTTTTCAGCAAAAATCCTCGTTAATGCTGGATTTGTAGAGCTGTTTCAGATATGGATACCGATCCACGTAGGATCTGCCTCTGCCACGTAAATTGATCCCTCAAACATGGAAAAGAATCCCATGCTGTTGAAACAGATCCTATGTCAACTAGCGCTCACACGCCAAATCCCCAGGAAATAACGTTAGAGATTTTGGAATATTTTTTAAATATTCTATTTAGATTTCTAGTTAGATCACTTATTAGTAATTTGTAGGCTGTATAGTTCTATAAGTTCATAAATACCTATAAGCAGTCATAAACTGCCTAGCACATAATAAAGCTACAAGGAAGGGTTTGACACATCAAAATGTTAATTTCCATTGTTTTTATAATCCTAAGAAAGCTTTAGATTTTTGGTTAGATCACTTATCAGTAATCTGTAGGCTGTATGGTTGTATAAGTTAAAAAAATACCTATAAGCTGTCATAAGCTGCCTAGCATATAATAAAGCTACAAAGAAGGGTTTGAGTCTTGACACGTCAAAATGTTAATTTTCAATTTTTTATAATCTTAAGAAAGCTTTCATCTAATACATATATAATAATATATAGTGTACAAAGAACGGTTTGGTCATTAATAATTTAATTAGATTAATCTCATCCAACTTTAGGTGAAGAGTCCTCAACAATATGGTACATAGACTATAGCATATTCTGAAATAATGTACAATATTCGTTTACCATTGTAATTAAATGGGAATTTTTAGGTTTGCCAAATGTCAAAGAATATAACAGGTTAATTAAAGTAGAGTTTAAATATTCAATTAGTGAGCATATATAGCATCTTTTGACATGTA
>APFE030663256.1:303683-335053 GCA_000404065.3 Pinus taeda
TTGAAAACATGAATGAAAATCTTTAAAATTAAGTTTTTTATAATAAAAAAAAAATCTAATTATTTTTTACATCGACCGAGTCATTGAAATTAAACTGGTCGAATCGATACCAAGTCGAAGTCAACCCTTGACCTTTTCCGAGACGAAGTCGGAGTTTTAAAACATTGCTCTTAACTGGGGAGATATACTCTTTCTTTTATCCAAGCTCCCTCTCAACTTAAGGAGATCAATCACTTCCTTCTTCTATAGCATCAAAGAACCTCTTATGGCTCTATTCCTTCTTATGGCATCAAGGTCATCTTGATCATTATTATTCATCTAACTTCCTTCATCATGCTTATTATTATCATACGAACATCTTCATCATCTTGAAGATTATGTACCTACAACACTTTTAACAACAAGTACAATTGAATACAAACATATAGAAGCATGAAGTTAACTATATCATAATCATATTACTATAATGGAATCGTTTTGACTTTAGACATCAAACACCTAAACCTAGTTAGGTTCATAATTAGCAAGAGACTTATCTTTTTACATACTAGACTTCAACTTCTCGCTAGGGATATGTCATAGACCCTAGATTTCATCTTCAAGACATAAAGCCTTAGATATCAGTAATTCAATCAATTAACAATTCTACTATGCATCTAAGGTTTCAACAATTTGCTTTTACCTGTCAGAGTTCTACTAGGATTTATAGTAAACCCTAGATGTTATCATCAAAGCTAAATTATATCAAAAACAATATCATCATATCCTATAATATTAATATTCTGCTAGGGTTTTACAGACCCTAGATTTTTACAAACTAAAACATGAGTATCAACAATCAAGTTAGCATGCTCGCATATACATCTCTAGGATGCACTAGCATTTCACATCAATATCTACTAGGTAAACCCAAGACATAAACATCAATACATCAAGGTTAGATACACAACAATTTTCATTTAGACTAATGTTTCGATCATACGGACGAATATACACCTAGGGTTTCATTCCTAGGATCTTATTTCAGCCAATATAAAGGTCTTGCTTATAAGCCCTAATTCACCAAACCCTAAAGATCTAGGGTTTCGATATATAACTTAGACATTAACAGCAAAGCTTAAATAACTAGGGTTTTCATTATAACAATATCAATACCTAAACATCAAACAATAGGATCTCTAGAATTCATCAACAACACTAAGTAGGCTAGGATTTCATGATCAATATTGGCATACCCTTAGCAACAAGAGGCTAGGGTTTTATAGTGAACCCTAAAGGTTAGGGTTACACAAAAATGATCAAAATGATAGTATGATGAGACTCAATCTAATGATTAATCACCCTAACAAGAACCTTTAAGATTCAAAACCCTAGACATAACGATGTCAGTAATGTAAAGCAAATTAAAAGAGAATTAACATATTGTTTCTATAAAGAGAACCTTGTAACAGAACTTGTAATTCGTGACATATCTTGAGTTGTTCTTTAACAAACCTTGTAGGACATCAATTATTGAAGGGTTTCCTTTGCAACCGAACTTCTTCCAAGCTTTGAAGTTTCTTCCATAACCTTTGTGTATTCTACAATATTTCTTACCAAGGAAAACATAAAAGGTTATTAGCATATAATACAAACAAATCTAGATGTGAAGAGGAAACTAAACATAAAAAGAGAAAACAAGGAACAAGATACTTAAATTTTGGTGGACCTTGATCAAGTATCATAGTCCTTATGCGTTCTTTAGTGGTTCTATTCTTCCTTTTCATAACTCCATTCTTCTCGGGGTTGTAGGGAACAATGAGCTCCCTCTTAATACTTGTTTCTTTATAATATGCAATCAGCTCCTTTGAAGTGTATTCTTCTCCATTGTTAGATCTCAAAGTCTTTTATCTTTCTTTGGTTAAGGTCTCAACCTAAATTCCTTGAACTTTTCAAATCTTTTGTCCTTTGTCTTGAGAAGATGGAGTCATGTCTTTCTAGAGTAGTCATCAATGAAGATCACATAATAGAGATGGTCTCCAAGAGATTTGTTAGACATTGGCCCACACACATCAGAATGAATGAGTTCTAATATTTCCTTAGACCTTGTACCACTGCTAGTAAAAGGTTTCCTTGTATTATTTCCCAAAGCACATCCCTTGCATACTCCTTCATGATCTCCCTTTATGTTGGGGATGCCCTTTTACCATTTGATTAAGAGAGTATTATCTTGTAATAAATATGCCCATATCTTCTATGCCAAAGTTTGATAGGGTTGATCTCCATGTAACCTAGGGCTTGAGGAGATGGAGTTATGACTCTATATAACCTTCCTTCACGAACTCCAATAATCTTTGCTTTTTCAATACTTGACTCTTTACTCCAAACCAAAACTTTTCCATCTACAAACGCAACCCCTCAAGAGTACCTGTAAGTGTATCTAATAATCCTTCACTCTTGACTTTCCTAGATAGATTGTAGATGATCCTTCCAATCCAGCTTCCTGCAATTCTTATGATATTGAATCCCATCTTCAAGTAACTTGCCATAGAGGAAGTAACCTTTTCTTCCAAGCCAACAAAGTGATCTTCAACCTTCTCTGACCTTCGCTCTGGTTCCATGTTGAGAAATCAATGCTTGTAGGAATTAGGGTTTGATTCCTTTTTCTTGATAATTACTTGTGAATTATGTTGGCTTCTTTTACTTATTAATTAGTTTATCTTTCATCAAGCAATTACCAACTTATATATATATGAAGATCACAAGAACAAGAGACACAAGATGTAGGCACTCAACCAAGGGAAACCCAACCACAAACTCTTTCTTCAGTAGATTCAAATCAAGATGAGACACTTTTCAAACTTCTTAGACCTAGACAAAGACCTCCTCCAACCACCAAGTCATCCCTTCCTCCTAGTAGATATCCTTTTCTTATCCTTCCAAGTGTTAGCTCTTCAAAGTGCAACTTCAGATCAAGATTTCAGTCCCTAGCTTCAGAACTTCAGTCTTGCAACAGAAACAGAATTTCAGCCCCAACTTCAACCCAAAATCTTCGCATGTGTGAGAGAAAGGTAGCCCAAGAACTCGTTGTTCCTTCTTCCAGCCTTTCTACTTCTTCTTCTTCTGCAACTTCGCACTCTTTTTTTGCTACTACTTCTTAGAGATCGAACTTGAGATGATGCACTCCAAATGAAGTCGAGTTGCTCAATATATAGGCTTCTTGAGAGGTCGAATTGCCCTAACCCAGGCCGACTTGGTGTGGAGGTGACAAATGACCATATTTACTCAAAAATAAATACTTTTACATGGAACAAAAGCCCAAGGAGGGTCTAATAAAAATGATAATGACTTTAATGACTCAAGACAAACCATAGAACTCTTCAATGGAGAACTTGACCTATAAAAGTATTGACCCAAGCATGAAACCCATGCTTTAATAAGTCAATTACTTTAATAATAAACTTTCTTTTTCTTTCTTTTGACAAATGTATTACATCATGACTCAAATACAATTATGGAGAGATACCCGACATGATCACCATCTTCATAAATTCGATGGTGTACTCTTGCACACTCTAACCTTGCCTTTGCCTAAAACGAAGCTAACGGATGCATTGGTCCTCTACATACCAAATAGGATATAATTGGGACTTAATGAGGTTTTAAAATCCTCTGACTTAGTTATGTGTGGATCACCTTCCAGCCTAAATGTCTCTTCGTGGCTTACCCACCAAGTTAGTGCATGGGCCTCTAACTTCAATCAAGCAAATGAAATTTTTTGCTCTCCATCTATATTTTATGGACAATGAAATACACTTATAACGTTTTCAACCAATCATTCAACTTTGCAGCATCAATGTCACTTTGATAGGGTCTAATATCCACTTTTGCTTCCATTTTGAACAGAGGTGTGAAGGAGTGGCGGCACTGAAGCTTGGTTACTCTTTCTCAGGCTCTTTTCTCAATTCCTTTTCTAGGTCTTCAATATAACCTTCTTTCTCATCAGATGTAGATTCAGAGTTAGAGCCACCAACCTCCCCAAAAGGTTTGCTACCCATGTATATATAGGGGTAACAATACGAGAAAAAAACTCTCCCATGATGAAAATTTTGAGCCAACATCCTCACATGCCCCTCAACTAGCAACCACTCAAATGCCTTTCACTCATTATTGATTAGCCCATTCACTTGATTAACATACCCTTCTAATGAAGGTGGGTCAGCAACCGTGAGGTACATTGCCATTGTTTCATACTAAGTACTTACATTTAACATTTTATGCATCGAAGTAAGGATCATGGGTTGAAGTCAAATAAAGGATCATGATGTTTGGAAGTTATACTAGTTGCCTCATTTCAGCTTGGTGGCCATCCTTTCCTTCTAGTCTAGCCTAGATAGATAAAGTGTTCCCATATCCTTCCATACTTAACACTTGACATCTATCCCTTTCTATAATGTCCTCTCTTTTGGGTTGGTTGTTGTTAGTCACTCATATTGGTTCTTTGCTTATCTCATCCTATGAGAAGAGGGCCTTGGAAATGCCCAGAGGTTGATGTGGCTGCAAAAAGAAAGAAATAAAGAGCATACGCTAAATGTCAAAATGCAAAAAGGTTGCAAGGGATGAATTATGATTAAAAATCAAGTTAAATTGATCTCTACCCCCTCATGTGAGGACATCACCTTAGTCCCATATATACCATGGTCTATCAAAGTAAAAGGGACTTGAATAAACATCCCAACCCTTATGAGCAATGAACTACCCATCCTAAAGGGGGTTTAAAAAAGAAAGAAACCAATGAAGCTTATAAAGCAAACTAATTAAAACAAAGTAAAAAGCTAATTAAAGGGCGGAAAAAACAATGTTGAGGAAAGGATAACTCAAGTAATGCAAGAAATCCCTAGGCATTCATAGATGATGGTCTTGCATAACCCATGTATAAGACTATGACACCTATTATAAAGTCTACACTTGACCATATCACTTACCATTCACACCTATTGATGAACAGGTGAGTTATGAATTGTTCCTCCACTTGGGGCTAGGAGCACCTAATAGGGATAATTGATGACCCTCCTATACCTAAATCTGGCAAGTTATATGAGGTATTAAATAGTGTGAAGTTTGAAGAAGATACCTAATGCGATACATGGATTCGAAATTAAATATGATCCACTTTTTATGCTTCAGTGACTCTCATATGTATGTTAGTTGGTATCACTTAATTCCTTTAGCCTATATTTGATTATTAGCTAAACATGGTCATGGTCCTTTGTGTTGAGTTTTCAAGTGCAATAGATAGAAGCACAATATTTTTGAAATATTGGTAATTATTTCTAATGATATATATATTCTTTTAACAATTCCAGTTTATCATTAAGCAATTATACTTCAGAAATTCAACCATAAACCATAAATATAGTAGAGATCATAATGCACAAAGAGAACACAAGTTTTACCCTGGGAAAACACACTTGGGGTAAAAACCTAGCAACCTTCTCCTTAAAGAAATTCTTTAGTTCAACAAGAGATACATCTAATGCAGCTAGTCAACTATGAGGTCAAACTAACCAACAAAGCTTATGGTCAAACTTGGTCCACAGCCCTCAAGTCAATCCCTTAAATTGCCCTACAATTCAGCCCTGCAACTTCAAATTTGTTTTGCATTATAGATTAATCTTGCACTACCAATTCGTCCTGCACTATAAATTCGCCCTGCACTCCCAATCCGTCCTGCGCTTCAAATTCGCTGAGATGCCCATAAACTATCTTGCTTGTGTGAGATCAAATCGTGTCTTTGTGGAGGAGATCGAATGCCTTTATATAGTGTTTCTTCTTCGCGAATGGATGTGTCTCTTCACTAGGGCCGACTTGACTTGAGGGAGGGTCGACTTGGCTATTTTGGAGCCAAAAATTCAAATTTCAAATTTTGAAATTTTCTCTTCTAAGCCTGATATAAATGACATGTCTTACAATAATTCTTTGAAGTGCTAAATACCCAAAATAACATGAAGAACATGTCTTACAAATTCTTTATACATTACAAGGAATAAAATATAAATTATGAGACCGACCATAGCTACAAAATTCAACACTCCCTCTTAGCTAGGGAGGTATTCATCATGACTAGACAGATGTTCTTCTTGTGAACAAATTTCTCTAAGAAAAGGTTATAACAAATCATCACCATAATCGGGTCACAATTGTGACACATTGTAATCCAATAGCATGAAATCATTTACCATAATTCAAGTCAACACTTCAAACCTCTGGTATATCCTTAACATAATTTGGGTCAGTGCTTCAGACGCAGGGTAAATCAATTGCATCAACTAATCCCATCATTCGGGTCAATACTTCAGACCTATGGTGTGTGGGTCAATACTTCAGACCTATGGTGTGTGCTCACCATAATTTGGGTCAGTACTTCAAACCTATGGTGTGTGCTCACCATAATTTTGGTCAGTATTTCATACACATGGGATATCATTTAGTATACAACTTGTCGCCATAATTCGGGTCAGTACCAGACTCATGACATCCAGACTAGTCTTGGTTCACCATCATTCTGGTCAATGACACATGATGAATCACCAAAGGCCAAACTTTAGCAACATAATCCTCGGCTCGATGCTAAATGAATATGATGCTCCACGACCATTTTTCCTAATTCGGGCCATATATGACACAAGAAGAATGTCAACCCTCTACCGAACCATTCTCCCTAATTCAGGTCAATGAACTTGACACAGGGATAATCTCCCTAATGCGGGTCACATTACTTCACATGAGGAGAATGTTAGTCCACGATTTTATCTCATCAGCACTCCCTCTCAATGAGAGGCATTCTCCACAAGCCCAATCTTTTCTCTAAAGTATACAAATTGTAATGTCCCAAATGAAATAAATTTGGAACAAGCTCTTCACATAAAATTTATCATGCATTTAACAGAAGATTGCCATGTAAAATTAAAGATAAACAGAGCACAGCAATCCATAACACACTGAACAAGAAAATTCTCAGCGTCATTATATTAGATAAGTTGGGGTTTTACATGCACATACAACCCATATAGTTGAGATGAAAAGGTGGCCTCAAATAGATCTACAATAATGCTGCAAATCAGCCTCCAAAACAAACTAAAAAACAATACACTACAACCTGTGAACCCTGAATGGATCTACCAAGGGAAAAGATGGGTGCCCACCCACTCTCACAGAATCACCCGAGGGTTTCCGTCCTGGGGCTACTGTTGAAGTAGAGAACCATGTTCTCAAACCTCTCCACAAGAAGAAATCTCAAATCCAAGATGTCTTTAAATGATCTCCTCCTCCCCTTTTATAGATCTGATGGATAGATCTCCAAGCCTCTAGAAGCATCTTATTTTATTATTTTATTATTATTCTAGAAGCTCCTCCATTGACTTTATCTTAAGTGACCTTTAATTTTATTTTATTTCACTTCAGTCACTTTTGGCCCTTTTTCTCCAATTAATTAATTTTCCTTAATTAAATGACCAATTTAAGTCATTTTTAACTGAGGAAAATGGCAAATCACCCAACATACTCTCTTCGGCCATTGGAAGTCTCTTCTCAACATCCCATACTATAGATCTTCTTGTTCTGGTTCCAACGAGCTATTACACCGAGGTGTTCCATCAATTAATCTCCCGAAATGCCACCTCGAACATAATTAATTAAGTTATGCCTAATAATAACGTTGATTTCTGAAAGTTGTCGGAATGCAACGAAACAAAAGGCAAACTATGTGGATGATGGAATATGCCAAGCAAATGCCATCAAATCCCATAAAGACTCCTCAAAACTCCATCAGGACCCCTAATGACATAAACCTGCTCCACTGACCTAGCCATCTCCTGCCCTGGAAATCCACCCTGGTTGTACTATGAAGAAGAATAAAAATGGGGACATGACAATCCTTCCACCCCAAGATTGCTTGCCCTCAAGCAATCCAAATTTGTGGACCAATCTGGTGGCCTGATGCCACTGAGACCCAATGCTAGGATCCCATACAAACCACTACATGATGCTCTTCTCCTGTGTCAACCCACCATGAACGGACTCCTTGATGCGCAGATCCCAGACCAATCCCTGACGGAACCTGTCATCAACAAATCCCCCTGGATCCCACTGCCACCAAGAAGGAGCATCAATGCTCCACGGCTCCTTTTGTGCTATAACTTTGGTTGTGAATGCTACTCCATCCACCACGTACCAACTCATCACCTCTCTCCAATCCAACCCTTGGCATAGACCAAGGTTAATCTTATCATGTTGATGCCATGCTGAAATGTTGATGAGTGGCAAGCCTACATCCTGCTACCAACTGAAGCATGTGATATCCCTCACCTCCGAGGGCTCCTGCAATACAATGCTCCTGACTAAAAACGATACTCCATTAAAAGGATACTAGCTCATGATCTCTCGCCAATCCAATGCATGAACACCTGTGCAAGGGATAAGTTTGCTATGCTGAAACTGATCCATGCTCAACTCCTGTTGCTCTACTTGGACAATCAAAACATGTCCAAGAAATCCTGCCTCTCCCTCTAATGGGAAGAAGTGGGCAAACTGCGTTGCAAATCCCACCTATGTACTCCTCGAGAGGGTTGTTGCCTGAAAATGTTGCAGCTCGTCTGACTGCCACTACATATGTTTGCACCTCATCAATGGGTAGTCCCAAAGATGGATGCACTGCCATCTCCCTCACCTGATAGGAAACTCCACGCTCCTCCAGTCCACGAATATCTTGCCAAACTGTCCTATCATACTGCAGCATCTCCTGAGGACAAGTGTCAGTGAATAATGTCACCTTGCCAGTTGTCTATACATTTGTCTGCTCCTCATCAATGGTTGACCCCAAGGGTGGTTGCTCATCCTCCACCATCACGGGTTCAATATGAACCTCCAACTGGCCCTCCCTAGAAGGCTTACCATGCATATTGTGCACATCATCATCCTCAACTAACTCATGATCCACCATATGCCGCTCATGCTCAATCACCACTAGTGACTCATCATCTTGAATGTCTCTCTTAGGACCCACTGTCTGCTCATCATATGAATTTGGTCTTGATGTCGATGACTCTACATGACTCATGCTCCTCTATGTGCTCTCTATGCTAAATCATCAGTCGCTCATCTGCTCTCAGATCTCCTTCCCTTGTGGGAACAATCGGTTGCTCATCATACTCCTCTACCACACATTGATGCATATCCGGGCTACTATCATCAACTCCACATGACTGCTTGTGCTCCTCAGAGGTATCATCGTATGAACCCATGGACTCATCCAAAGAAGAATCCTCACCCCGAAAGTCAGAAGGAATCTCCTCCTGCTCCACCTTTGTCATCTCCTCAGTGTCACTCAAGCATGAGTGCTCAAGTCCCCAAGGTCCTTTGTAGATGAAGCAAAGTCTCTTCCTCCTCAACTCATTCTTGTTGCATGATCCACCAAACCTGAGGAGCTCCTACGTGATCAACTGTCTCCTAAACAGCCCAATGTTCTGCTCAACCAACCTTTCGGCTAGCTCATAAGCAGCAGGTGAGACTAACTGCTCTCTCCTCCAAATAGACAACAATCAAGACTACAACTCCCAGCAAATGGTATCACAACCTCTCATACATGATGACAGATGGACTGCATGTGTGTTATGATCGTGTCAGGATGATGTTTCCTAATGTTGAGGAAGCATTGGAACATATGCAGAATAAGATCATCACACTTGAGATAGATCATGACTTCATAAGTCTTAGTCATGGTCATAATTCCCAGAACCTTAAGCTTCTTTCCAAATGTAAGACCTTCACTGTTATCCAAGTCCTAGAAAGTGTCTACTATCAACTTGAAAACTATCCTCATAACATCATCATTGTAAGGAGCTATAGGGGCGGTGAGTCTCGTGATGTTACTGAGACAAGATGCAACTGGAAGTCTAACCCTTCACAAGGTTCCTCCAAGAACTAGTGTTATATGAGAGCAAACATAGTTGGTTTCAGAGCCCAAATCAATTTTCTCCCTTCTAACCGGTTTACTTCAGAAAGGAGTGCATCTAGTTCATTCAGTTTGAAAAGAACTTTCCATGTAACCCTCATGTGCTTCAAATTTGTTCCAAGTGCAAGGATTTGGTGTCCAGTCTTCAGCTCCTACAAATCTCTTGGTTGCTTACGGGTAAGAATGTCATGGATCTCTTTTGAGAAAGGTTTGTTGGCCAATGGTGTTTTCTGATCTATATTGCAGACCATGAGGTGTTTTAAAAACTCCATCATTCTGTAACATATACAAGGCTATGGAATTAGTACACAATTTTGCACATCAAACTCTGACTCGTACGATTAACACATGGCATCAGTTCATACATCACTCATACAACCATATCTAGTCCTCAAAGGACAGCTATAAAACCATACCCAAGTCCCTTCAACATATAAACTAGCAGCCACACTACAATGGACAATGCATCAAGCTACTCTCAATACCCCGACAAGTGTCATAATGCACTCAGCAGTTTATAATGATGCTGACTTTTAAGGACTCAAAAACATGACAGAAGTGGATAACCCCGACCTCACTTCAAATCTGAGTTTAATGGAATTTTAAGTTCTATGTGTGGAGGGTTTTGTCCTAGCAGTAATTTGATGTTTGAATATGTACTTCAAGTTGACACTACAAATACTTTGAATATTACAAATCTCATGCCCAAAATTTACACAATATTGATATAAGTCTACATAGCAAAGGATTTTAAACAAATAAATATTTCATGAACTAGGTACAGGAGTAGCAGAACCTGGAACAAGCCCCATTATGCAAACTTCAACACCCAGACTTTGTAAGGAGAGATCTCGTAATGTAATCTTCAGGTTGGAAGGCTAAAAAGTTCGCCCTCCTTTTATTTGGCACGCCATCCTCGTTGGCTCTCGACCTCTGATGAAGATATAAATCAGACCCTTATGAGTCTCGTTTGTTAATCTAGGTTGTCATTGATGTCAATATGGTATTGGTCGGAATGACAAATATTCTTGAGATGCCAAATGTAATAACTCATGAAGATGTAAAGACACTAATGAAGTGCCAATCATGTACCTTTGATGGTCTTGAGGATGAAGCCATAACCTTAGATGTTCTTACCTCAGATGATCTTGATGACAGAAGACTTTATGATGACATGGAAAAGTCAATGCTGCATAGAATTAATGTCATATCACTATCTTGATGACATTATAAGCCTATGATGAAGAAGCCTAACAAGAAGCCTAACTGCCCTACCTCAAATTCCGCACTAATAAATGACCAGTCGCATTAAAAAATATTTTTTACTACCTTAGAGGCAGAATTTCTCTATGAGACCTTCACCATCCTTTAGAGCATATTTTTAGCTTTCCAATGAGCTATTACTTGGCCCAAAACTCCATGTAGTTTGAAAGTTATGATTTTACAAGTTAAAGTTATTTTTTTGCCTAGTAAGCTGACCTGAACAAGCCTACACAAGTCGGCCTCCAAACAAGGACGTGTCCTTTCATTTTGCTGTGTGAAAACCACTATTTATAAGGTTTCAGAGCTCATTATTTTGAAATCAATTCGGTCAACAAATTCAGAGATATCTACAGGAGGTCAAGGAGCAAGAAAATATTGTTGGGCAAATTCTTTTAAAAGTTTTTGAGGACTGTATACATTTCAGAGCTGTGAAAAGCCCTTTTTGTGGACCTGTGGGAGGGTTTTTTTTACTGATTTTTTTACCGCAGCCCTGTGATCTTCATTGGAGACAGTGTTTATTGTAGATTGAATTTTGGTTCAGATCTTTCTTATTAGTTTACAACAAAGTTCTTAAAGGAACAATATTAAGTATAGACCCTGGTTGATGGAACAGTGCTAGAAACACCAGTGAGAAATCTTGAAGCAGTGAAATATGTTTTGATAGTAGGCATTGGAACATCTTGGATCAGTCATTGAAGAACCGTTAAGGCAACCTCGGAGCAGCCATCTTGAAGACAGATCTTGAAGCAAATTGCAGTGTTCTGGAGCAGGCTTAGCACACACACACAATCACATCTTACAGATCTATTAAAGAAGTTTGTGGAGCAGCTATTAAAGAACTTTATTTGAGCAATCCTATTGCAGCCTTTTGAAGACAATCCTACAGCAGACTTGAAGACCTTTTTGGGCTCATTTGAAAGACACCTTGGAGACACTTTGAACCCGACCTTGAAGAAACCTGGAGGTGCATTTATAGTGGCTATTTGAAGCATTTGCCAAAGCATATCTCAGAGCCATTTGAAGACCTATTGTAGCATTGTTTGAGGCTTGGAGTAACATTATGAGAGCATCATTTGTTGCAGGCAATTTTGAAGTACACTTGAAGATACTTGAAGAGCAATCATTAAATAATCCTTGAAGAAGGGCATCCACTAGACCATGATGCATTGTTGAAGGCCCTCATGATGTGACCTTGGAGATCTAGTTTGAGTACGATGAAGAGCAATGGTGACACTTTCAAGGAGATCAAGGTTGTCATTGATGATGAGACATGGAGACTAAGTGAACAGATAGCTGAAGATTGACAGGGCTCGTTGAAGAAGACAATGGGAGTCGTGAAATATAACCAAATATATCTTAATGAAGTAAAGTAAGGGTTGGAGCCTCGAAAAGACAAGGTTGGTGCCTTGGAAGATAGGGTTGGAGCCCTAGAGGATCGAAGTCCTCAAGAAACCAGGTTGGAGCCTAAACCAAATATAGGGTTGGAGCCCTTGAGGTTGGTGCCTCTAAATTGACAAGGTAGGAGCCTTGGAAGTCCAAGTCGGTGCTTGGAAAAATACAGGTTGGATCTCCCAGGTTGAATTTGACCGAGATGCTCTTGCCCTCTTCAAAGAGCAGCTCGGCCCTCTACGATCTACGATTCAGCCTTCATGTGAAACTGCCTCAAGCCATGTGAGTTCTTCTTGGTACCAAAAAAATTGGTTCACGACTTCCAAAAGTTAAACTTGCCCTCAGCCTTATGCTCGACACGAACAGCGCTACAGGCATTGGAATCTGGCCCTCCTCAGACCTTGAATAATTTATGAATTTCGTAGATCGATCACTTGCGACCAAAGAATGGATAGCAGCTCATGCTATCTCGGCCTCTGTAAGATCATGGACACTTGTTGCAACCCCCCTTCCGACTAGGGTTTATTTAAAAAAAAAAAAAAAAAAAAAAAAAAAACCTCATTCCTAGTCCCACAAAAGATCAGATTCAACAATTTTTGCCAAGTAAAACCTTGGCTGGCAGGAAAACCAGCTCTGATACCACTGTAATGTCCCAAATGAAATAAATTTGGAACAAGCTCTTCACATAAAATTTACCATGCATTTAACAAAAGATTTCCATGTAAAATTAAAGACAAACAAAGCACTGCAATCCATAACACACTAAACAAGAAAATTCTCAGCTTTATTATATTACATGCACATACAACCCATATAGTTGAGATGAAAAGGTGGCCTCAAATAGATCTACAATAATGCCGCAAATCGGCCTCCAAAACAAACTAAAAAACAATACACTACAACCTATGAACCCTGAATGGATCCGCCAAGGGAAAAGATGGGTGCTCGCTCACTCTCACTGAATCACCCGAGGGTTTCCGTCCTGCGGCTACTGCTGAAGTAGAGAACCACGTTCTCAAACCTCTCCACAAGAAGAAATCTCAAATCCAAGATGTCTCCAAATGATCTCCTCCTCCCCTTTTACAGATCTGATGGATAGATCTCCAAGCCTCTAGAAGCATCTTATTTTATTATTTTATTATTATTCTAGAAGCTCCTCCATTGACTTTATCTTAAGTGACCTTTAATTTTATTTTATTTCACTTAAGTCACTTTTGGCCCTTTTTCTCCAATTAATTATTTGTCCTTAATTAAATGACCAATTAAAGTCATTTTTAACTAAAGAAAATGGCAAATCGCCCACCATACTCTCTTTGGCCACTGGAAGTCTCTTCTCAACATCCCATCTTGTAAATCTTCTCGTTCCAGTTCCAACAAGCTATTACACTAAGGTGTTCCATCAATTAATCTCCCTGAAATGCCACCTCGAGCATAATTAATTAAGTTATGCCCAATAATAACGCTAATTTTTTAAAGTTGTCGAAATGCGATAGAACGAAAGGCAAATTGTGTGGATGATGGAATATGCCAAGCGAATGCCATCAAATCCCATAAAAACTCCTCAAAACTCCCTCGGGACCCCTGATGACATAAACCTGCTCCACTGACCTTGCCATCTCCTGCCCTGGAAATCCACCCTGGTTGTACTATGAAGAAGAATAAAAATGGGAGCATGACACAAACTTCGCTCAAGATAGAGGCTTTGCAAGAATATCAACAACTTGCTTATCAGTGGAGACATCCTAGAGCTTCACTGTGCCCTTATGCACCATGTCATGGATGAAGTGGTACTTGATCTTGATGCGCTTCGACCTGTCATCAAGAACTGGACTCTCTGTTAGATTTAGACAGCTTTGATTATCAGAGTATATCATAGGCGACTCAAGCACATGATCAAACAGTCCTGCAAGTAACTTCTGAAGACATACAACTTCACAACTTGCCAAGCTAGCAGCAATATATTATGCCTTGGCTAGGTGCAGCGAATGTCTGCTTCCTACTCATCCATGAAATCATATTGGAGCCCAAACTGAAGCAGCGTTCGGAGGTACTGTTACCGCTCAAACTAGCAAGGGTCCTAGGAGGGGATCCTATAGAGCAATTACTAGATCAAGGGGAAACATTGGAGCGATAGCCCACTATCACCTCAGTTAAGGCTCCCTGCTCTGTATGGACTCTCACCGATGGGAGGAGTCCCAGTATGAGAGGAATCACAGGAATATGGTCAATGATAAGATATAGAGTGATTCCTAAAGCCTATTCACAAGAGAGACTCAATTAAATAGCTTACTTGCTTGAGAAGCAAGGCGATAGGCTCTCTAAGAAGGGTTAGGAGGACACTTGAGCCTAGGTTTGGAGGATATGCCTTGACAAGGGGCTTCTTAGACCTAAGGATCCTTGTGGAGAAATGGATTCTATGTAATCCTTGTGGAATTTGACTTGTAGCATTACGGGACCACAAAGTACCCAAGTGGACCCAGACTAGGTCAAGGGTATGAACTTGATCAACCAAGGAGGGGCTTGACCTAGTTAGGGGAGATAACAGAATCAAAGGGCTAATATTCTTTTGAAATTTGAATGCAATGATCCAAATGAGGACACTAACCCAAATCAACCTAGGGAGAGAAATGGTCCTTGAGCTAGGGCTTACGATATTTCGAGATTCCATCGTTAGATTGTGCTCAAATTTGGAGGACCCCTTGAGAAGACCCCAGAGCAGTTGTGGACCAATTTTCAAGGTGTTTGGATGGCTACAAAAAATTTTGCTTGATGCCCTAGGTGACCCTCTAAGGTTAGGCCTAGAATTTGGAAAAGTGAAGAAAAGAGAGGAAAATTTGACCACCAAAGGGATACGATGATCAATGCCTTATTGGGCTTAATGGAGTCAAGATACACATAGATCGAAATTTTTTGTGACCCCTAGTTTATCTTTGCTAGACTTTCCAAGGACAGCAACTAGAACAATAGGGATTTATACTTCAAATTTGCCAAAGAGATGAAGTTTTGAGGCTTAAAACCTATTAGCTATGTCACACGGTTCGAGTTCGAATTCGAGTTCGACAACAATTAAGTTCGATTCGAATTCAAATTTCCGATCAAGTTCGAATGAGGTTCGGCATTAGGTTCAACTATACATATTTTTCAATATATATATATATATATGACAAAATAATAGGAAAATTCAAAATCGATCCAAAAACAACCACGAACACAAATTCTTATTAGTAAAACATACATGAATAATGTAATCATTCTAACATCTAGTTAAATGTAAAACATACACAATAGTAGTTTTGCAAAAAAGAAATGACATTTAATTTTCAGTCTTCAAAATTTTAAATGAATGGTCAAAATACTAGTAATCTTTTAAAAAATTCACATTAATTCAAAAAACATGATTTAAATTTAAAAACATACACATCATTGTAGGACATTCTTTCAAATTTTCAAAATTTTAAATATTCATTTAAAGTCATAATATCATCAAAGTCATCAACACATGGGATTCCATCATTTGGCTCATCTAGTGAGTCATCATCAATGCTAATTATAATAAGGGAAGTCATAAAGACCATTGCCAAATAGTTAATAATCCATAAAATTGTTCTAGGAAATTCAAAAAACATAGATAATCTATACTTATGGCCTACTAAACTCTAGTATGATCAAAAAGCTCTCAATCATCATGTGCATATGGCATAGTAAAGGCACTAGAATGGTGATCATCAAAGTCATCAATAGATGGAATTCCAACATTTGGATCATCTAGTGAGTCACCATCAGTGCTAATATCATCTTTTGGCTCTAGATCAGCATCAAACCATGGCTCGGAGGAACTACATGCATCTTTGGCCACACTACTCAAGGCCAATTTCAAATTACTACGAACATAAACAAGGTCTTCCAACCTTGTACACAATAATTTGTTTCTTTTCTTGGACTAGATATGGTTAAAGCTACTCCAGTTCCTTTCACAAGCAGAGGCACTTGATCCCTGGCTCAAAATACGAACTGCAAAACGTTGCAATTCAACAGTCTTTGATCCATAAAATTGCCACCATCTCCCTGGAGGAATATTGGGCCTATCTTGTATTGCACTAGACCTTGCAAATATTCCCTCTTCCAACCTGTATGCTCGGAGCTGCTCTCTAATTCTCCTGCATTCTTCTAGATCAGGGACCAACCGTTCAACTGCATCATAAAGGCCATTCATGACTTCTGCATCATTTGTTCTTTCTATCCCAAAGAATCTAGGATCCAAATAACAAGTTGCTGCATGTAAAAGACTATGCAACATCTTCCATCTTTCATCACTCATCTCCCATATTGCAATGTACTCATTTTCCTCATTATTAAAAGATTTTGCAATGGCTTCTTTAGCACGATCCATGCCCTCATAAACAAAACCCATGGAAGGGATATCACTATCAACCATGCGAAGCATATCAACAATTGGTTCACATACTTTTAAGACCTTCTGAGCATTGTCCCAAAAAGCATTCCCTAAAATCACTTGTTCCAACTCCTTTCCTTTAGCTTCCTTTGAAAGATGAGACTTTTCCCACTCATTGTTGCAAAAAACACCTCTTATACTCCCTTTTTCTTCAACTAGCCTTTTGATAGTAATATAATATGTGGCAAACCTGGTGTCACAAGGCATGACCAACTCTCTAGATGCATTATTCTTGTACAAGCTCAATGTGAGTTGATGGTTAAATATGAAGTGAGAAATTTGTTTCCCCCTCCGAACTGTCTCGTTAAACCATGGAAACTTTGCCAAGTCATGTAACAATAAGTCAAGACAATGAGCAGCACAAGGTGTCCAATATATTTTTCTGTATTTATCCATGACCATTTTTCCTGCTCCAACACAATTTGAAGCACTATCAGTTATAACCTGGACCACATTTTCTTCTCCAACCTCAAGAATAGCTTCCTCTAAAATCTTGAAAATAAAGTCAGAGGTCTTCTTATTCCCTGATGCATCAACTACTTTCAAAAAAAGTACCCCTTTAGGGCAAGAAACCAACACATTAATAAGAAGTCTATGATTCATATCTGACCAGCCATCTGATAAAATTGTGCACCCTGTTTCCTTCCAAGAGTCTTTGATCTTCTGCAAATTGTTTGTAACTCTTTCTTTTGACCTCTTCAAAAGAGTGGTCCTTATAGTCTCAGAACTAGGAGGGACATATCATTTACCAAAACCTGCCATCATCTTACACGCATTGATGAAGTAAGGGCTTCTTGCCACATTAAATAGAATTGCAAATTCAAAAAACATATCAGCTACAGCATCATCAACTTCTTGTTTCTGCATGGGCTTCCAAAGAGTATTTAATGTAGTTGTCCCACTTGATTTATTGATCTTTGACTGAGATGAACTCCCAACACCAACCGTGCTTGAAGAAAGTGCAGATAATGAATTGTAATTCATTGCAATTTCTGTTTGAACATGTTGTCTTTTGTTTTCATTCACTTTCTTAGCCTTTTGTATATTGTCATAATCCTTCTGAAGTGTCTCCTTGAGCTCTGCAAACACATTCTTGCAACCTTCAACGCCACCTCCTTTGCCATTAGTGACAGAAAGTAAGTGGTCCATGACTCTAGTTAAAGATCCAAAAAATTCATTATTACATAACTTGCATTTCAAATGCCTCCCATGAGGCCCGTCCAATTTCTCCACATATTTCCATCCTTCTGTCATTGACTTTGGAGGTGCCATGACAAATATGTTTGCATTTTTGTTGGCAATGGCATATTAAAATTCGAATTTAAATAAATGATAAAATAGTGAAATTCAATTTTCAAATACAAATAAAACTTGATATTTTGATTAAAAAGTAAAAAGTAAAAAAATCTATTGAATCATACTAGGTCCTAGAACCCTGATAGGGTGTTTGACTTGTCTTTTAATATGGATCATTTCTAAATCTTATTACAAGCATATAGAAGTTATCAAAACTGAAACTGTATTGCAGCTGGGGAAAAACAGTCATATATATTATAAACAATGCATAAAATACTCAAATTTTAATAATTAGATTATATATTTAATGATTTATGTACATCATTGTGTAAAACCAAATCATTGGACTAAAGATCTAACATTTTGAACTGTATTGGGCAGTTTTTCAAGAGAGGAACCTCTGTTTTTCTCTTTTATATGATGTCTACAGAAATGCTTAAATGTATATATTATACTACATATTGTATAATGTAGTACCTCCGCATGCTAACAAAGTGTTTCCAGGAAATAAGGTGAAAGTGCTGCCCACAAAAGGATGAAAGGTGACCCTTAATTGCTGCCCAGAAAAAGTAGAGTAACTTGTCTAATAACTCACTAACTGAAGTCTGGCAAAATGTTGTCATAATAATTAAAGATGCCCATATGAGGCTCATTCTACCAAAATTAACAGTAAGATATATTTATGAAGGACACTATCTTCCAGACTTCCACTTCTAATAAGCACATAAATAATTGACTAACAAAACATTACACAGACCAGAAGTATATTGGAGCTATTTGTTGAGTTCTTTGAAAGAAGTATCAATTCAGTTCTTGAAAGAGACCTCATGGAAAAGTGGTTGGACTTCCCAACTATTTTGGGAAGAAGGAATGCAATTTCTTTATCTCATGGAAATTTTTGGGATGTCACTGTCTAAAGAGAACAAAACACTAGTTTTGTGTACAATGGTGGATGGATTGAAGACATTTAAGTAGGTTGCAAATGCATGCACTTGACTATCAATAGTTTTATATAAACTTTAAAATGTATTATTGTTTTTTACTGTTATGTGGAAATAGGAAATTTAAAGGCATTGCTTTCAAGTTTCAGCAATGATTACCAACAGCCAATAAGCATAATAAGGAAATGAGAAACATGGAAATCCTCTGGATTTCAAATTAACGCCTCTTCTCAAACGCTTATCCTTTATACTAAATTAAAATAAGTTAAAATTGATCCAATGCTTTTTACTTATTTATATGACATTTATGTGTGCCTAGTTTCAAACTTTAAGCAATGACTACAAACAATCAATAAACAGAAAAGAGAAATGATAAGTTATAACTATAAGCATGGAAATCTGGCTTTCAAATTAACACCTCTTCTCAGATTCTCAGATGAGCGTTCTTTATATTAACTAAGTTAGGTTAAATTCGATTCAGTGTTTGTTACTTAATATATATGACATTTAGCTGTGCTTCTAGTTTCTGCTATATTGTAGCCTTGCGGCTGATATATCCTTTTGGGTTTTGAATCACTTTTTTTGGTGAATTTTTCACCTATGTGACCATAACAAGTCAACATCCTAGGCACTATAAGGTTCCAAGTCCCATTACTTTTATTTACTTCTACTATGGTAGGCTACATTGTGTGCACACCCAACAGACTTGGCCCCATTGTAAGTCAAACCATCTGATTGAATAATGCAGCACTATAAAACCACTAGTCTGATCTCTATTGTCAACAAACAAATCAGAAACATAGCCAATGAAGCATAGAGCTGCTCCTATTCATGCATTGTAAAAAAAATCCAACAATAAAGAAGAACACGCTTTTAAAAACTTCAATAAAAACTGAAAAACTAAATGAATGAAAATTGTTCAAACCGGATTGAGAAATGAAAACACATTTAAACCCATACCTCTGAAGTTATGTCCAAAAGACCAATTAAAGAACATAATAAGTTATATCCTCTTCCTTGAGGCTACTAAAACAAAAATGAAGACAGAGTATGCATTAGGCTCTAACAGCTTGGCATCTTTGATAAGCAAGAAACCATTAGCCAAGTTGCATATGTGCCTCCTCCCCATATGAGGGAATGAAGACAAAGCGCTGACCTCATTCTCCAAAACACAATTACATTTAGAGTGGATTTTCCAAAGGACAAATAATGCAGAAATCCTTATAGGTCCTCAAGTACCATGATTACGGAGAATACTCATGATTTCGATGGTTATCCTCATCTGATTGAGTATGTTGCAGACATATTTATTGTCAAATGCATGCACCTATAGCCTTTTAATCTCTATTCAACTATATGAGCAGATTATTAAAACAAAAAAATTCAGGTGGCTCCCTTTAATGGTCAGTTGGATGACAGCTTAAAATGGATCAGATATTTAGTAGTCAAAACAACACCTATTATGAATACTATATTTTATTTTGGATGACAGATTAAAATAGATCTGGGAGGGTGGTCGAAACAACACGTATCTTACGAGCAAAATATTTTATTAATATTTTAGGCACATTAACGAACACTTGGCTTACAAAAAAATCAACAGATACTTATATAAAATCCGACACATCTGTATAATAATATCATTCAACTTTATGAATGATGAAAAACTATAGTTTTTCAAAACGTAATGTATAAATATTAAACAGCAAAAGGTATGAATTGTAATTATCATGTTCCTCAAGGTCTGTAACATACATACTTGTAAGCTACGGCCCACAGGCGTCGGGTGCTCACTGTTGCGTCACGCGTGCACACTGGTGCCGCGGTGCGTCAGTGGTCTACGTCGTGCGATTGCTCAAAGCCTCAAGCGGCAAGCCACGCCCTCAGGCTCACACTGCGTGCCCACTGCCTCAAGCTTGCACGTCTGCAAAGTGCAAACTGCACAGCGCTATCAAGTTATCAACTGAGAAGTGAGAACTCTACAAACAAACGCTCAGCCTCGGCCCTCAATCAATACTCTTCTCGACAGTGTGTGCCAAAATGGTAGCCAGGGATCGTTTATAAAGAATTATTTGGCAGGAAGAATTGCTAAAAAGCGGTATACGGCCCCTGGTTTTTCTTCTAAAACCGTCAAGAAAACCGCCGAGCTTCAAAAAAATCGTTTAAGTTCGCAATTAGGTTCGTTGAGGTTTGATTAGGTTCGATGGAGTTCGATGAGGTTCGAGTTCGGCTTGAGGTTCGGCGAACCTGAACGAACTTCAAAAATTTTTTACAGGTTCGCCAAATTTCGAACCTGAAGCTTCAAGTTCACCGAACCCTGTGACATAGCCTATTAGGTGCCTCTAGGAACATTCGCCCACTCTCTTCAAGTACCATGCATGCATTAAATCACTTATTCAAGGTTCCCAGAAGAATTTTGCATTTACTTTAACCCATACATGAATAATGATAACAATAACACGCACTAAACCAGTAAAATAACAAGAATAGCATCAAAAATCGACTTACATGAGAGAGAGAATATATATTCATCAACTTTGCATTAGAAAGAAGCTCCAAAGACAATTGCGAAAATCCAAACATCATAGTGCATCAAGAAAGCTCCAAAAAGTTCACCCAGCAAAAAGTGCGAAAATCTCTCAAGAGATACTAATCCAATTCAAGTGATGGTAATCAAAATGAATCACCTCACTTCTATTTATACAATCACTAATGAGTTTGATTTGCCAAATTTGGCCTAGTTGAGCCGACATAATAAAATAATGTGCAATAATAACATCCCTTGGTGACAAGCCCACCAAGATAGCTCAATAACATAATAATAAGCCTCTCAAGAAGGTAGAATGATCAATAAAGTGAGTCGTTGGGCCTCTAAAGGGACCTAATGAAGTCCAAAGTGTGCCATGATGTAAGAATGAACCTCAAATATAGTAGACAAGGGGTTGGCCCCTTGTTCTCCAAGCAAATCCCTATGGTGCCCACAAGTGGGTGTGAGGGGTACAAGGACATCTTCATGGGTCTCCAAGTAGATTGAAAATGCCAATAAACCATCTGTAAGGGCTAGGATGACGACATAAGCCCTGATACATCCTCATCTGGACCCTGGAACATCCGCCAAGTTATGGTGCAAGTGTGGAGCCGACTGGGCGTGGTGAACCAAGTGCATCATCCTCATCCAAAAGGTGGAATACGAGCAATCATTGAGTGGTGTTGGGGATCCATGAAGTATTCTCTGTTGTGGTGGAGGCCTGTGGCTCTCAACGTTCACCCTACAATTGTCAATGTGTGGCCCTCTGGAGGGTTAGGACCCTGTATAGGGTGACCAAGCCCAAAACGAAGACCCACCTACAATCCTGCATAAGATCCAATGTGTCCCCTTGCCCTCCAATACAACAAATCATTAGAATAATCAAGTCAAGTCATGGAATCAGTGGGGCACTTCATGGTGGCATGCCCTTCCATAGTAGGCTTTGGCATGTACAAGTGTCTCCAAGCTCAATAAGGGATTAATCAAAGACCCTATTAGGTGGTTTCAACCTTTAAAAGGGGTGACATGTCCATGGTAAATCCCTCAAGTGGTAGGTGGCAGATGATATAGTAATGGAACAAAGTGAGGATCAGGGGATTCATCCAAACCACATGTCATGGTACAAGGGTAGCTATAATAAGGGAAGCCCACACTTGGGTATATGAGTGTAGGAGGGAGAAAAACATGGTACATGAGTTACCCCGACCTTTGTTTTTCCACCCTTCTTCATATGCTTTTTGCCTTTGACTGATTTTTCTTCATAGCTGCTCGAGACTCCAAAGAATGGGAGCATGTTGTGTGATATATAGCAGTGGGATACCGCCTTCAGGTGGGGCAGTTCATCGCCCACTAGGGCTTGGGACAATCATGGGTTCCTTAATGATGGAGGGGGCTCATCTAGGGCCCATAAGAACCAAGGTGATAGCCATGGATAACGGGTAGAGCTCATTGTTGTCATTTGCCCACGTGCTAAATTGTATGTGTCGGCCATACTTTGCATTTTGTGGTACATTTCCTATTGAGAGTGGCTAAATTATGTTTTTCCTTTTCTTTACAGCTGCATCAACAATAGTTTTAAAAATCGGCCTTGCTAACCGGTTAACGGTCTAACCGGCCGATTAGCAAGCCCATCGGTCAAAACCAGGCAAAAAACCTGTTTTGATTGCCCATTTCTCCTTTTTTTTGCCCTAACCGGTGAAAATACAAACCGGCCAGTTTTAGGCACGCCCACTATCAACTGAAAAAAGTGTATTGCTGAGTCCTAACTGTGTTTTAGGGTATTTGGGGGGAATAAGAATCTTCTGCAGCATCACCCTAATTCAATCCCGAGGCTGTTAAGGCAGCAGTCTACCAATTAACATCTCTTTGAAGACTGCAGACATCTAATTCTGGTCCACATACGTCTTGGAAAATAGAGAAACCTCTACAGGCTCGGATTGTGCAAGCAGGGTAGCACAACAGCTCTCCTACAACAGTAAGCCAACATCACCAGAGGTTGAAGCATTACTTCAAGGCAGGGAAAAAAGCAGTCAAGGAAGGGTCTGCCACAAACAAAAAACAAATCGGTCGCAGCACAGTAGGCAGTGAGTTAATTAGTAGAGTAACAGTACTATTGGGTAGTGCTAGGGTGAATCACAATTGGAACATTGGTCTACTAAATATTAACATTGTAATCAGAACTATATTGTGGATTAATGGTTGGAGGAATCTACTGTTCATTGGGCAGTCAGCCCTAATTTATTGAAGCTTTGTTGAAGAATTATATTACTGTTGAAGATCTTTTATATTCATGCATTACATAGATGAATGCCCATTGTTTGATGAAAATTAAAAAGATGAATGTGCACTGTTGTGTATAGTCTTTTCTAATTTAATGGACACCCTAACCAAAATAGAAACCCTAAGGGCAAAAATCCCCTTGGTATACTACACTCTTTAATCCTTGATGTTTCAGATCATGTTCCATATATTGGTGTTATTGGAAAAAGACTAATCTCTTATAGGGTAAGACAGTAAGGAAGAAGCAGGGGAAATCTAGTGCTTAGGAAGCCTTGGGACAGAGGAAATGACCTGGAAATTTACTACTAGTGGTGATGAACTTGATGATTCTATGGCTAGTAGTGGTGATGAACTTGATGATTGATCATGTGTACATTGTAGACTTGTAGTAGGCCAATGGCCTGACTCATAGCTTGCATCATTGTTTCTAGACTTTATAGGCCATTTAGAGCCTCATTGCTTATGTATTTTGCTATTTTGTCGATGATATGTATTGCACTCGGTGCCATTTTGATATATTCACCTTTACATGGTATATAAATGAGCAAACTTTGCATATTTTGTCTCTATTGGCTTGGAAACATGGATTTACATCTTAAAAATAATTTTGTTTCATTAAAACTTAATTATTTAATGTATTTTTTTAAACCAGTTCGTTTAGACCAAACCAATCCCAGTTAGACCAGTTCCGGTCAGTAAACCGATTCATTAAGTGGACCGGTCCAATCACCAGTTCCAGTTTTAAAAACATTGGCATCAACCTCTGGGCATCGTTCTAGTCCCGACCCAAGGCGTGGGCAAGGGGAGGGGTAGGCTAAGCTTATGTGGACAAATGTGGACACGGATGGGAAAAGAGATGAGTGGGGTTAAAATTAGTGGAAGGGGGTGATGCATATGGTGTTGGGAAGCGTAACCACGCAACCAAAATCGAGATTTCCCATGTAGTGTCAACCCTAAAGCTAATGGCCAGTAAAGGAGGTCCCACGGGACTAAGATGCAAGGCTAACAACAAAATCAGGCAATGGAGACAAAAGTTCAGACCTAACCCACTCTTTCCGTCGAATCCCCCATCAATCCATGCCCCAAAGTGCCCATGACAAGTAAGGAAAATTACTCAACTATACCAATGAAATGCCATACCTTTGGGGTTGGGAGGCCCACCTTCAAACATACAATCATAACAAGTGGGTGAGGGAGCACATGGCTGACTCAGTTGGTGGAGATAATGGCACAATGATCTATCTAGTGGCTGCAAGGGGCTATTGGCTGTTGGCTAAGGACCATCTAGGAGAAAAAAATTCTCCTATATACACTACCCACAAGTGGTGGGTAACAAGTACTCTTTTTGTCTTCAGCACTCCCTGCCCAATCTACATATGTATAACTTTGCATTTGTATATCATTGTTTGAGACATCTCAAACCATAGTCAACCATACCATGTAAATATATCAATATATGCTTTGTTGTTATCTAATGGTCGTGTCTCAGTTCACCTAGAACTAGCTCAACATGTTCACCACAAAGCAACCGTTCAGCCTAGTGTTAACCAAATACGTCAATGAACCAATCAACCTCCCATACATGGATGGATCTAACAAATCAAACTTCCGAGTCTCTCAACTTTCTCAGGTTTGTCACCATGGGAGTCGACATTGACTTATAGTCCATCATTTCAAACTTCTGCAAGATCTTGATGATATATTTTCCTTGACCAAGAAATATTTCGTCGGGCTTTTGTTATACTTCTAGCCCCAATTAGTAGTGAATCAAACCAAGATCCTCCATATCAAATTCAGAGGCCAACTCCCTCTTACTTCGAATAATAAGATGCTCTACACCTGTAAAAAATAAGTCATCAACATACAATAATAGAATCACAAGTTCATTCTTCTCGACCTTGAAGTACAGTTTTGGATCAGTGTAACATTTGGAGGAACCAAGACTTGTTAGATAACCATCAATTAATGTATACCAGGCTCTCGATGCTTGCTTGAGTCCATCCAAGGCCTACAAATCTCTACCATGTACCTCAAAACCTTAAGGTTTCTCTATGTACACTTCTTCTTTAATCACGCCATTAAGAAAAACAGTCTTTACATCCATTTGATGTAAGTTCCAACCCATAGAAGAAGCAATAGAAGTAATAGATCTTATGGTAGTGTACCTAGTAATCGAAGCAAAAGTGATCTTCTCCCTCTTTCTGGGAGAACCCTCTAACCACGAATCTCGCCTTGTATTTGTCAATACATCCATCCACTGCATGCTTGATCTTGTATACCCATTTCGAGGACAACATTGATTTTCACTTATGTCTAGACACAATCTCCCATACATCATTCATCATAATTAAATGGTATTCTTCCAACATTGCGTCCTTCCAAACTTGCTAGCTAGCTGCTTCTTCAAAAGTGGAAGGTTCAACATCAATGGGATTCGTCATCAAAGTTGCATAGCCAAAATACCTCTTTGGCCTCTTACTTTCCCTGAAGGAGCCACGATGTGCTACATGTCCTTCTGCTTCCAACAAAGTAGATCTAAGCCATGTTGGCCTCTTCTTGATTTCAAAAGCAACAATCGAGTCCATTGGATCATTAGGCCCTTCTAGCTCTTCTTGACGACCTTCGAAATGTTCTGCAATATTGCATGGACCAGTAACATCTTCCTTGGGAAGTTCACATTCTTCTCCACCATCAAAATCCATGGAGATTTCCTTAGATTTCCAATAAGCCACATTATCATCAAAGGTCATGTCTTTGCTAACTTCAACCTCTCTTTTACCTGGGACATAGATCCTATAGGCCTTTGATGATTCACTGTATCCAACGAATATTCCTATCTTTCCAGAAGGCTCTAGCTTCCTTCTCTTATCTTTTGGAACGTGAATATAAACAAGACAACCAAATATTCTCAGATGACCAACCTGAGGTTTCTATCCAGTGAATGCTTCTTCAGGAGTCTTGTCTTCCAAAATTCGATGAGGACTTCTATCTCGTACAGACAGTTGAAATGGATGCTTCACTCCATAGAAACATAAACAAGTCTTAGTCGTGCATCCTTGCCTTGACAATGGATCTATTATTTCTTTCAACAACTACATTTTGTTGTGGATTATAAAGGACTATCAACTCCCTCTTATCCTAGCTTCTTTACAAAAGGCAACGAGTTCCTTGGAAGTATATTCTCCTCCATTATCAATCCTCAGAATCTTAATCTTCTTTCCCTTCAAGTTTTCGACTTCAACCTTGTATTGCTAGAATTTGTCAAAGACTTCATCCTTCATCTTCATGAAGTAGATCCACATCTTGCGAGAGAAATCATTAGTAAAGGTTACATAGTACAAAGAGCCTCCAAGAGACTTCACTGGCATTGGACAACATACATTAGAATAACTAGGTCCAAAATTTCCTTGGATCTACTTTCACTGCTTGGAAAAGGCTTCTTAACACTCTTTCCAAGCACACATCCTTTACATACTCCTTCATGTTCTTCTTGCAAATATGGAACACCTGCAACCATCTGCTTTACGGTTGGCAAAGCTTTATAATAAAGGTGAGCATATCTTCTATGCCAAAGTTCGCATCAATTAATATCATTATGGACAAGTGCTTAAGTAGGTTGTTTCAAAAGTCTATACAACCTTCCTTCACGAACTCCAATTACTCTAGCGGAATCTATACTAGAACCTTTGGGCCATGTTGACCACTCCATGTCAACTACCCTATATCAGGTCACCCCTTTTTTTCGCAAAAGGGATTTCATCATGTTCCAGTGTTTAAATTATCCATGATTCATCATCAGTCCACAGTTTGTCAAAATTGCAAACCCATTCTACCAGTTTATAATGTAAATGAGCTTAGTAAGACCATAATGTTTGGAACAACCTAGGTAAACCTATTATTTTGATGAAGATTTTCATTCTAGGAGATTTTTCGTCTCACATATTCATCTGTGTTTTTAAACACAAATGTTCGGCAAAGTTTTTCCCTCCAGCCTCATCCCAAAGCTAGGGTGGATTTTATCACCAAGATCTTAGGTGAGTCCTAGCGTTTTTTATTGAGTTTTTTGTAAAAGTGATTTGGTAATAATTTTAGCTAGTTGGCTAAATTATTTTATTACAAATCACTTGGTCTACTAAATCATATTGAATCACAGAATTGGGTAAAATAATTGAGGGTCTATAACGAATAGGTTTTCCCCTTTTGAAGGTTGAAATGTAATTATCTTATGTAAATAATATTTTAGCCATGATGTTAAAATATTAGAGGGTTGGAAAAAAATTATTAATCCCCCATGTGTCAATTAATTAAATCTTTTGACAAAAATAAATTAAAAATATTAAACTATAAATTTAATTAAATTGAATCAAAATTAAGTCTTAGGAAAAATAAATTTTCCAAAATAAAAATTTCGTGGGTTCTAGAGAAATTAATTTTTGGAGGTCTACCATGAAGGGAATATTGAAAATTTCAAAAAAAATTGAACCCTTGAGCCTTGGTGGTTAAGTTAGTCAATTTTTTGAAGAAATTAGCTCAAAATAATTAATTTTGAGCTAATTAAAAATGAATTAAAAGATAAATTCAAAAATTCTTCAAAAAATAAATATTTCAACAATATAGATTAAAAAATTATCAAATCTTTATCAACAATCGAGATTACTTTGATGGGGATCAGGCCAACTAGTCATTTGGAGAATTTATCTATAAATTAGAGGTCATTTGTCTCACAAAAGATCTGATCTTTGAGTTGTGCACTTCTCTTGAAGCTCTCTTGTAATCTTTTCTAGAATAATAATAACACAAAGTCTTTGGGGTTTTCATTGATGGTGGTGTTCATTTTCTGCTTCTTATGGTAATATTGTTCTTAATGTTCTGCCAAATAATATTTGTATAAGCTGTTGATTATTAGCCTTTATGGAATAACTTATTGCATAGGTTATTGGATCTAAGATAGCATTTTAATTTAATTCAATTAGAAAATATCTCTAATTCTTTAAGATTACATTGTTACTTTATATCTCTATCGATCTGATAGCTTGATCTTGAGTCTGCAGAAATCATTTGTATTCGAAAAACTTGGGCGTTAGGGGAAGTTCTCAGTTGGACCAACCAACTCCCAGGGCATAAGATCTGAAGAGTCTTCCTGATTGAAACCCTAGGATCTATCTAACGAAATTGCCTCTTGCAAAGTTTTCTAGGCAAGTGCCTCATTTTAAAAAATTATTTATCTTTATAACTATACTCATTAAAGAGATCTAGCTAGAAAGAGCTTATATCTACAGATTTGGGAGAGGAATTGGACTCATACTCCTCAAATCTAGTAGATTTGTATTTTAATTATATAGATTTGAAGAAATTTTGTTTTAATTTTCTAACATTGGGGATTTGGGGTTTCATTTTCAAATTTTTGTATATATATTTTATCTTGGGTTTTTGTGCAGGTGGAGATTTGAAATTCTTCAAGGAAATTTTGGAGTTTTGAGACAAGTCTAGGACCTGGAGGGCAAAATGTTGTCTCAAATATTGTTTACAAGGATAAACGATGAGATCATCAGTGAAAATTCAGATTTGGGGTTTCATTAATTTCTAAGATTGATTGAAGTTTCTGAGATTAAAAATTTATCTTTTAGAGCCAGAAACAACCTTCAAACCCTCCTCGGCACCCCTGTCCAAGCCCGCATCCTTCCACTGTTATTTCCCTGTCATGGTTGCCCTCACGCTGTCATATTCTTCCTCCACGTAGCCCTTACCTCGACTTTTCTCCCTGTCGTAGCCTCTAGGCAGCCTCCCTCTACCTTTTTTCCTCAGGGCACCCTCATAAAACCCTTCGCTCAGCCTTTAGTCAACCCATATCCCTCCTTTGTTTCCCTCTCGGCTCCTCCCTTCTTCATCCGCAGCCCTTCCTCCCTCTTCCCTCACCTCCGCTGCCTCATATCTCCCTACCTTACCTCCGCTCTTCCATTTTCTTTCCCACAGATCCTTTCCCCTTGGCCTATTTTCCTTCCACAACTACCCAAACCCTCACCACAACCTTGTCTGAGTCTTTCCTATCCACTGCTTGTAGTAGCCTTTCAACTATGTTGCGGGGAAGCGAGTCGAGAGCACGCTCCCGATAAAAAATTTCTGCTCCCTGCCATTGTTGGGAGCGTCACTCCCGTCGCGAAAATTACAGCCCGCACCCGATCGTTCACGAGCTTTAAACTTTCGCTCCGGGAGCGTTTCGGGCGACGCCGAGAACGATCCAGCAAACACAACCAAAAAAAATAATAATAATAAATAAATAAATCCACGGATACCAAAAAAATCCAATTTAAACAAACAAACAAACAAAAAGTGTTTTAAAAACCCAATGGGGTTAAAAAAAATTCATTATCACTTGAATGAGTTGAGCTTCGCAAAGGAGCGAGGAGAAGCGAGGAGCAAGGAGCAAGCCTGCAAAGAGGTAAGTAACTTAGTAATTTAGTTAGTTTAGTTAGTTTAATTTAGTTAGGTAGTAATTTTGTTAGTTTAATTTAGTTTATTTGGTAAAAAAATCATGAATCTAAATTAAATTAAATTAATTTAAAAGCCTACAAATATCAAACATCATGGACCTGGCTATATTTCTTGGCATTTTCCTCTTCTTGGTCCCTTTTATGGTTATTATGGTGCTGGAGAGTAGGAAACGGAGGGGCCAAAATGAAGAGGGGGATGAAGAAGCTGGAGAAAGTCGAATTGATGAAAACCCCGGTGAGGAGGAGCTGGAGGAGGGTGAACATGACTCTCAAAAAACTAAACAAGACCAAACCCCATTGTGGAAATATGTTAACAGGGCTGAAACAGGGAGAGGGGGTGGAACCACTAAATTTCATTGCCCCCATTGCAACAATGATTACACAGGTTCATACACCTGTGCCAGAAAACACCTCTGCAGGAAAAGGCCATGGGATGGAGACAAACAAATAGGAATCAAAACTTGTCCAGCGGTGTCAGCAGCGGATAAAGCCAAATACATAAGAGAAGAGGAGGAAGCCCAATACAAATCAAAAAAATCAAGGGGTTTCTTTAAACCAAGCTCACAATCACAAGCACAAAGAACTCCTTCAGCATCCTCCCAAGGCAGTGGATATGCAGGGTCATCATCTTTAAGGCGTAGAACCATATCAGAGTTCCTTGATGAGGGGTGTAGGAATGATGTGGATTCAAAGATTTACAGGTTTCTCTATGCATGTGGGATACCATTCAATGTTCTTC
>APFE030663256.1:335063-349917 GCA_000404065.3 Pinus taeda
AAGGTGTTGCAAAAGATTGGTACTATGGCATACAAATTGGAGCTTCCTGCAGCTTCTAGATTGCACCCAGTTTTCCATGTTTCATGTTTAAAGAAGGTTATAGGCGACAAGCTCCCAGTCAAACAATATTGCCAAAACTTGATGAGGAGGGAAAAATTATATTGGAACCGGAAGCAGTCACAGAAACAAGAAATCGACAGCTACGAAATCGATCAATTTCAGAGTATCTTATCATGTTTGAAAACAAATAGAATATGGAACTTGACATATCAATCATTAGGTATATGGTATAGATGGAGAGGAGGTTCGATAAATGAAGCATGATAGAATTGGTGCTAGGAACCCAATTCCCAAAAACTATGGAATATTCCGAGTCTTATTTGTTGGGCTATATGGATCGGCAGAAACAAGAATATTTTCAAAGATCAGTTGTTCAAGCCTGGAAAATTAGGAACTTGCCTTCTCACCATATATGAACTCATCCCATAAGAACAATCCACCGATACAAATCTCACGATCACGACTGAGGTGATTGATCATTCAAAGCCTTGGGCATACTTTGATGGATTTGCTAATGTGAATAACAGTGGAGGGGGAGCTATCCTACCTAAATGAAAATCATTTTTATAAAATGAGTTTTGGTTTTGGTATAAACAATTTTGTTGTACTATTCAACTTGAAGCTAATTTTATTGTTTGCTTTAGAGAAGGGGTGCATGAAGATACAAATATTAAGAGACTCCAAAATTATCACTGGCTAGTTAAATCAGACAACCCAATGTCACACACACACACACTCAAAAATTTAACGCAGGATACTTTCATGATTAAATCGTGTTTTGTTGACATCTCATGTTCACATGTTTATAGGGAGAGAAACACCATTTTTTATTAGCTATCCAAAGAAGGGGTGCAACAGGCTCCAGGCACATGGATGATTCATGAACACAGTGGGATAAATATCTATCAGTGCTATCACAACCCCTTTATAGAACACGTCATTTAAATAGTTTAAGGGGGTAACCAAATTTTTTTTGGACACTTTTTGCTGATAATATGCGGCCACAGGGGATCCACACATGGCATCTATATATGTTTTTTTTCTTCATATTTTTTTATTATTATTGTAGATAGTATCTAGCTCTGAACATATGTATGAACATACTCATATACATAGAGCATTATGGTAACTTTATGTGGGTGGTTATATAGACTGATAATTATTTTGTGCATAACAACAAACATTTCAGCATCCTTCTGGATATATTATGTAGGATATGCTTGATAACATCTACTATATGTAATTTTCATTTTTTTTCTAATGGAAATTACCATTTTTCTTTTGGGAAAAAAATCAAACTAAATCTATGGCTAAAATAGATGGATGTGTACTTTGGTGTATATGAAATCACCATAAAGTATAAGATTGCATTTGTTGTATTAAATCTTAAAGGCTATGTTTTTTCATGGTGAGAGAGCGATATAGTAAGAAGAACATTAGAAAATCAATTAATGGTGATCAATTTGGAAGTGTTCATTGACTTGATCAAATCCTAGTTCTACCGAGCTAGATATATGGAGTACTAAAAAATTGTGGGGCATTACTTCAAGCAAAGGCAATGGCAGTTAATCCAAGAATTCACTATAGAATCTAGGAAGAGAACTATATAGCTAGGTCTCTCTTTGAAAACTCTAGAGATGTTGAAAAAATATTTGGTAACATTTTTTCTTTAAATTCGGAAACAATTAATGTTGTTCAAGCCTGAGGAAATTGAGGAAGCAAGCATTCAAACAAATTTCCTTAAAAGAGACAATGAAAATAAATATATTAACATACATAAGGAAATAGAACCATAAGAGGAACAAAGAAAAAGGAAAAATAAGAAGTGGATCAACGAGAAGATTATGGAAACAACACAGGAAGCAACCCATTTTGTTAAGAAATGCAAGGCTTGTTAGAAAGAAGGACATTAAAGAAGATTACTAGAAATTTCATCCAAAAAAGTGTCTTAAGAAACTTTAAAACAGGAAAATGAAGAAGGCTTTGATAACTATAGATGATGAGGATAGGGTGGATAATGCCTATGGAAATACTATTTACACTTTTACGTAGAAGTAAGTAGCATTGGTTAGTTGTAGTCATGAGGGAGATAAGGGGATGATAAAGTTAGTTTCCATAAAGATCCACATGAAACAAAGTACGTCAAATTACTTGTTTGATCCCATTTCATAATCTAATCTGAGCTTTGCACAATTGGTTTAAAAATTTGGTTTAAAGACTCATGATCATCTATGATCATATCCTTTGGATCGGGTAAGACAATATGTATAATTAAGAGTGGAAAATTAATGCAAATTCAAGTTTACCATCAACTAGAAATTCATGAATGAAGTGGTAGTAATTGTGGTTCGATTAGACATGTATGGAATCATCTTGGGAAGCCCATACTTGTACTTAATGTTAAATTTCTTTGAACCTGACACTTAACAATTCATTGACCTAGAAAATTGTAGATCTACTAAATGAAAGCACAACTAAATTCTTAATATAATTAGTGGAAGCAAATTTCACACAACCGATCTCAGCCACAATGACACAAACAAATTTTACCTAATCAACGATTCTCTATTAATATTAAAAAATTACTTGAGATCTCATACAGGATAATGGCCCAACAAAGAAAGATTACAGATACTAAAATGCCTTGGAACTAATCCACCACATGAAGCCCTAGATTAGTCCTCGATCACATTAGCTGATCCGAATCTCCAAGCTGGCCTTCTGCACCTCCTCAAACTTGAAATACTAGAATGGAAGTCCTTCTCCAAGCCTCACTAACATGCCCCTCTCAATGTCTCGTGTTGTTGTATGGCATGTATTCTCCTCTCCTTAGATTTTCTTTTATAAGTTTTCATTGAGCTAAATCCTTAACCCTAATATCCAAAGTGATTGACAACTGATATTAGATCTTGCCTCACTTGAGATCAAGGGATGAAATTAAAGTGTAATTACTAAAGTAATTTACTTTACTTTTCCTAAGTTTACTTTAGCTAATCAACCAACATAATAATTATGTGTTTTCATAAGTTGAAAACTTAGGCTATGTTACAAAAACAACTTTCTCACACTCGAGCAAGTGTCCTAAGGAAATATTAGGTAACCTCCTGCATGCCTGGACACTTAGGCCCGTGTATAATTTCCTATCCAAGTTACAAACATCAACAATCCCTCTTAGCGAGGGATGTACTTTTACCCCTGGAACTAGCTTTGATCCTGGAATTACAACCATTTCCATGGTTGCTTTATTTAAAATGAAAGCCTTTCCTACCACTTGGTTTCGAAACATCCGCAAAGTCCTTCTTCCCTTGGTCTAGTTCATAAAAAAGCATCCTACTCTTGAACATCCTATAATGTCATCCCATACTAGGAGACCTTCTTGACAGAATTGGAGGAGTTTGTTGATTTATCCTTTCCACCTAAACTTAAGGGTTGACTCCCACTTCACTGCGCTACTTCTTGCCATTGTTTGAATAGGCTATCCATTTAGCCTATATAAATTTGTCTCTCTAACTCCAATGACGTGGTCCTCATAAGAGTTAGATCCCTTGGGTCTAATCAATTCCCTTCCATAAGGGAATGCCACACATAACCTCTTCTTCTCTATCATAGATACAAGCAAACTCCACCTAGTTCTGACCCATAACATGCCCTTTGCTTATAGCTTTCCTACTGAATAAAGTTGGAATATCATTGTTCCAACCACTTTCACTGCATATTTGGAATCAACACCAACCTCTACATGCAATTCTAAGTCCCACTTAGTTATGTTGTTAAAAAACGCACATGCCCTTCTCATATGTCACGTGGTTCCATTATCCAGTAGCCATGAACCCACTAATAATGTTCCTAAGGAAGGCTAGGAAACAAGTGTGAACTAAATTTCAAACTTCCTAGCAAACTCCTGCTACGATTTTGTTGACACAACTACAATTGATTATGTGCCCTTTCCATGCTTCCCCTATTTGGAAACTGTGAAGCATAGTGTCTTGTCTTGTGATAGGAAAAATACTTAACTTTAGTTAAGTCCTTCTTCTTCTTGTTGGAGATATTATTTTTTATTGATTCAAAGGGATTCAAATTGAGGAATAAAATTATATAGGCTTAAAGAGGAATTTAACCCCTTTCCAGTGAGTATTTACATGCCTCGTAACTGTTGAAGAATCTAGGGAAAGTGCAGTTAATGAGATTCTTCTTAGCATGATAACTATTTGTGAGGTTTTTCTTATTAGTACAATCTTTCCTTATTATTAGAGCGTGTCTTCTTTAGTTTATCAAATAGCTATCAAAATACAAGAGACAAGAACACAAAATGTTGGCTTCCTGCTAGGGCCAAAACCTCTCTCTTTGAGAGGAAAACCTGCAAAAAAATATTCTTATAGAGATTCCAATTGACGAATACCAAGACCATGAACCATTGTCCTATTAGGCTACTCCAAGACCAAGACACCAGTCCTCTTCTTTGTCACTACTGAGATCATCATAATCACTGCTGCTTCACCAAGGTCTTCACTACTGTTGTACTATCAAGGTCATTACTGAGATCACTATTATTGCAACACTGTTGTACTAATACTTATGACAACGTCTAGAAGTATGCCAAGAGAGTATCACTAAGATCCTCATCATAATAGTTATTCCAATAACGTGAATGTGTCTTTCTTGCTAGTATCTTCACCGAGACTGTAATTATATTCTCCTTGCATCGAGATCACAACTATGCCGAGAATATATCATTATGGTATTACTGAGCTCCTTCTTATCATAGTTATGCTGAGATTGTGAGAGAGTGTATACACTTATCATAGCCATCCGAAAACCATAGAATCTTTCTCTAGTCGAAACATTGTAATACTGTCTTCATCCGAGATTCCTGTACCATTTCACTTGTCCGAGATTTCATAGAGGTGTTAGAAGATGTCACCATAATTGTTACCCAAGATTTTAGAGGTATGCTGAGGTTCTGTCCTCATCTGAAGTTGTAGAGGCTTGTGCGAAGTTCTGCCTCTCTATGGTGACTCTAGCCACATATTTATAGTTTTTGGTCCATGTATTCAAGACAACATGACACAGTGAACTGCTATGTCTCCATATGTGAGCCGACTTGATATTTATATACATTTTGAGGCCGACATAATTGATTTCTTCATCATTTTTCTTGCTGCCTTCTTCAAGAGGATTGTGCTTGTCTTGGAGGGATGATCTTGACACAAGGTTGTCTCATATACATTACATATATGCTCAAGAAATACTCTTTAACATTTTCTTTGACTCTTTGACTTTCCTATAGCACTTCAACATGTGTTGGACCTATGTAATGAGCAAGAAACTCATTTATAATTTACAAAAATAATATTTCTTTTATTTTACAAGTACAAAGATCAAAATTACATATATGAAGAACGAACTTAGTTACATTTTCTTCAAAACTCCCTCTTAACCAGGGAGGTATTCATAATGGTACTTGGTCATTCTCAATCTGAATAATTTCTCATAAGAAGATCAGATTAGTAACCCATATGTATAGCATCATAGTAACCAACATTGTTTCTACAACAATGCCTTGACTGACAAATCTATCTCTCATTAGATAAGAGAACAATGTTTGCGAGACCAATGACTATAGAAACCTTCATCATTGTCTCTCAAGGTACATACCCACCCGGGTGTTCACTGAGTATGACCTTCTATGACTATTCTTATCTTGGGTTCCCAACCCTCAAAGAAAATCAGTGCTCTTGCCTACTGTTGTCTTGGATGCCCTACACATCCTCAAAGAGCATAGGATGCCAGATGATTACCCAATCCTCCATGATTTCTTCGAAAGTGAAGACAAGAATGTTGTGTCTATCTCTCCCTCTCAACTGAGGAAGATATGCCCATTTCTTGAAGGAATGTACCCAAGCTCCCTTTGATCAGGAACTTTCCCAAGCTCCCTTTTAATTGGGAAATTGTCAAAGCTCCCTCTTAGCTAGGGACTCTTCTACACATCAAAAAATTCTTCTTCATGGGTCCTTCAACTGCTTGATCAACTTCTCTCCTTGATGTCATGAAATTCAGTTGAGCTTATTCCTTGTAGGGAAATAACCATTGATCACTTTCCTCCTTAGTTCGTCATGTCATTCCTTTATTCATGGAAAGTGGCCTTCCTCATATATAGAACCTTCGTCATATGACTACTTCTTTCTCATCATGCTTCTTCCATCCATCACATGAATGCTAGTTGTACTTGTAAGTAGCCCTGCATGAACTTATCTAGATATTATTAAAGAAATAAAAACATAATATTAAATAAAACCATACCTTATGAGATGGCTCTTTATCATGACATCTTTCTGTAGGTATCAACATCCTGCATACATGTTGACATATCTCCCAAATATATCCATTGTCAAGGGTCTTCATCTTTTCCCATCAGAGTATTCATATCTTTTCAGGAGATTTCCTAGTTAAGTCTTCTTTGTCTTTTGGATGTTTATCACCTTTATCGGGGTTACGATCTCTTCCTTCCTCACACATTCCATTCTCAAGAGTTTTCAACCAAAGTTTCTTAATTATAGTCAACCACCTCATACTTCATATGAGGATATATTATGTTGATTTCATCTAGTGTGACTTATGCCTTCCTGCATCCTTTCAGAGGAGCATATCATGTTTCTCTTGATTATGCTTCTTAAGATAGAAGTAATGATACTTGTTACCTGCAACCATACGACATGACATTATAATATTAAACACAAGCATACATACCTTATTTTACCTTTAGGTCATCTAGGCTTCTTTAAACAACTTCCTTGATTGAAGTGTCTTCAATCCCTTGATTTGCTTCTTTTCTTATGGCATCATCATCCATGAATTCCATAAGTTGGAGTTTCTGATGAAACACTTGCTTCCTTTCTAAATTAGTAAACCCTCCGACGAGGATTCGATCAGAGAATCTTGAGGATATTGTATATCCCCATCCGACAGATGTTTTCTTTTTGACTTGATGTATGATGATCCTTGTCATGGATGACTCCTTCCTTTCCTTCAATGTCCACTAAGGTTCCCAAGAGCTATATCCTTCATGTTTGTTTGCCACGGATTTTGTCCTTCATGATATCCCTGGTGATGCCACTAGCCCTTGTTTCTAATGATTCCATGATGCCACAATGTATCTTATTATCTTGGTCATATCTATAACATAAGATTTAAGAGCTTATGATAGGACCCTTTTGTGAGGGATACCATCTTACTCATAGTAGAGATTTGTTACTCCCTCTTTCCTTGGCCCCTTTTATTCACATTCCTCCATCTTTCCAATGATATGAGATTCTTTCTATAATACTTCCATAACATTGAATCTTAGGCATACTTATTTTGTTTTGCTTGAGGACCAAACTTTCCTTTCTTTTCTGCACATGTTTGAGTTATTTTGACCTTCAATACTTTTTCCATCAACTTGTCTTTCTCTATTTTGCATAGAGACCATAAGTTGTTGAATGAGGTAACTTTATTATCCCATGGATATTTGTTACCTTGATTATCTCTTAGTGCATTATGAATTAATGATGTTTATCTTCCTTCCTATATCTTGTAGATGGGACCTTATGAAGATATCCTGCATCCTTTGATACCCTTTACTTTTATGTAGATCATATTTCATGTGACCTTATTCGTTGCACCTTCAGAGAATGAATTTATCATATACATCTCTTTGATGTCTCCAATATCGCTATATGACGGGATCTTTCATAAGTATCCCTTTCCATGAATTCAGAGGAGACCTTTTGATATGTTCAATGACTTTAGCTACTTAGAGGACTATGTCTATCCTCTTTGTTCATGAAAGGAATCTTTGATGACCCATCCAACCTATAGATCTCCTTGCAATTATGAAGTCATTTTACCAAATTGATTAATGGAGATACTTACTTGAGATGTGAATATAAAATATTCACTTTGATCTAGTTGAATGTAGTTGAAGCAGATGCATTAGAGCTTCCTCTTGAATGATCTTTCAAAAGGGAAAGCCTTTTCCTCAATAGAAAAATGTTTCTCCTTTTGACGAGGATGTTTTTCTACTTCCATGGATGATATTCTTCTAGGGAAAGGAGATGATCCTTGCTCGATTTATAACCTTGAAGATAATAACAATACCTTCTCGCCTTTAATATGTTTTACCTTCTTTTGGTGGTGTCGATCAAGTCTATCGCTAGGGTTTCAACTTGTTCCAAGATTATGTGATCTTTTATTTTGAGGTCCTTTGCTTTGTAGACATCTTGATTAGGGTCTTGGTGGCCTTTTGATGATGACTATGGAGATAAAAGCTTGTTGTTGTTGTAGATTGTCTCCTTGATTATATAGACAAGAATCCTTGCTGTTGTAGACTACTTGTTGTAGACTAATCCTTCAATCTTGACAAATCCCTTCAACTTGCTTTGATGCCCTTCTTGAAGCTAATCCTTGAGTGTCTCTTTTTGCTGCCCTTCCTTTGAATTCAACACCTTAGCTCTGATACCATGTTGAAGAATCTAGGGGAAGTGCAGTCAATGAGATTCTTCTTAGCATGTTAACTATTTGTGAGGTTTTTCTTATTAGTACAATATTTCCTTATTATTAGAGTTTCCGTGTTCATGAATTAGCTATTCTCCCCTTCATTCTTGTCTTGGTACAAGACTTCCAATTTGTTCTTTTTAGGTTTGGCTGAATCAATATAGTAGCAGAATTTTTTGATAGGTAACTATGATAGCTACCTACTCTCACCAAAAAAATTGATTTGGAACCAATAATTGAACCATGAAAAATAGAAATTACTTATGAATGGGCGAAAAAGATGACTTAGTTAATTTGTGTCTTGGTCATGATACATATCATAACTGTGTCTTATTTAGTTCATCAAGTAGCTATCAAAATACAAGAGACAAAAACACAAAATGTTGGCTTTTTTCCAAGGCCCAAACCCCTCACTCTTTGAGAGGAAAACCCACACAAAATTCTTCTTATAGAGATTCCAATTAACAAATACCAAGACCATGACCTTGACCTATTAGGCCACTCCAAGACCAAGAAACCAATCCTCTTCTTTGTCGCTAAGATCATCATCATTACTGCTGCTTCACCGAGGTCTTCACTACTTCTATACTATCAAGGTCATTACCGAGATCACTATTGTTGTAACACTATTGTACTGAGACTTATGACAACATATAAAAGTATGCTAAGAGAGTATCACTGAGATCCTCATCATAATAATTATGACAAGAACGTGACTGTGTCTTTCTTACTGATATCTTCACCGAGACTGTAATTATATTATCCTTGCATCGAGATCATAGTTATGCCGAGAGTATATCATTGTGAGATTATTGAGTTCCTTATTATCATAGTTATGCCGAGACTATGAGAGAGTTTATACCCTTGTCATACCCACATGAAAACCATAAAATCCTTCTCCAACAGAAACATTGTAATACTATCTTTATCTAAGATTCATGTACCATTTCACTTGTCCGAGATTTCAGAGAGGTGTCAGAAGATGTCACTGTAATTGTTACCGAGATTTCAGAGGTATGCCGAGGTTCTTTCCTCATCTAAAGTTGCAGAGGCTTGTCCGAAATTCTGTCTCTCTGTGGTGACTCTAGTTACATATTTATAGTTGTTTGTCCATGTATTCAAGCTGACATGAACCAATGAACTGTCGTGTCTCCATATGTGAGCTGAATTGATATTTATATACATTTTGAGGCCGACATAACTGCTTTCTTCATCATTTTTCTTGCTTCCTTTTTCAAGAGGATTGTGCTTGTCTTGGAGGGCTGATCTAGACACTAGGTTGACTCATATACATTACATATATTCTCAAGAAGAGCTCTTTAACATTTTCTTTGACTCTTTGACTTTCCTATAGCACTTCAACATGTCTAGACCTATGTAATGAGAAAGAAACTCATTTTATAATTTACAAAAATAATATTTCTTTTCTTTTACAAGTAAAAAGATCGAAATTACATTTACGAAGACCGAACCTAGTTACATTTTCTTCAGCACTAACTCCTCTCCATTGAGGATAAATGATTTTTTTCAAGTCGAGAAACTAGAATTTTGACCTTTGTTCATGAGTGATTGGACTAGTATAAATAAGAGTCTTCTATCCTCCATTTTGGCCATCAACTCGGTGTAGAGAAAAAATATAAATTCAAGCCTGAGGAAGATGATACATGGTTCATATCTCCTTAACCTTGAAGTTGTTTGAAGATACAAGTCTTGGTTTTTTAGATCTAACTCCTATTGTTGGAAATACTCGAGGAGGGGGGATGAATCAATATTATTAGGTTTTTGAAAATGTGATTAGAGAAATGATCTCATCTTTCATTCCAAGGAATGTGAGATAACAAAACCATCTTCAGGAAAACTAGTAGGAAGAAGATTATTAACAACAAATAATGTATACATTATCAGTGAAATTCAAGAAGAAAGATGTTACATGAGTCAAGAAAATAAAATCTAATTGTCACACAAGAGTTTGGTACACCTAAGCTTTGATAAGTTGGTGAAGATTAGAAACACTCAAGTAGTAAGAGATATCCCTAGAATCTCAAAGCCTATGCACCATGTCAACATGGAAAGCAAATCATGACCAACTTCAACTCAAAGGAATGTTAGAGATAAAAGCCTTTGGAAATCATTCATGAAAATATGTGCGGTCCAACCAGAACTCCAACTCTATAAGGAGAAAGGTACTTTATTTTGTTCATAGGTCATTATACTAGAATGATGTGGGTATTTTTCATAAGATATAAGTCAAAAGCACTAGATTGTTTAAAAATTTCAAAGCAATTGTTGATAATGAAAGTGATTTGAATATCAAATGCTTAAGAATGGGTAGAGGTGGAGAATTTACCTCAAGAGAGTTCAATGAATTCTGTGAAAAATATGGAATCAAGAGGGAATTTTTTTTTGCTAGGAATCCATAACAAAATGGAGTAGTAGAAATAAAGAATAGATATGTATAAGAGACTACAAGAACAATGTTGTTTGAAGCTAACTTACAGGCTAAATTCTGGAGGGAGGCAGTTGGGGCAACAATATATATAATGATCAAAGCTCAACTCTAAGTAAATAATGATAAAACCTTATATGAACTATGGAAAGGAAGGTATTCCTCTGTAAAACACTTCCGAATATTTTGAAGCAAATGATTTATGAATATTAATGATGATTCACTAGGTAAGATTGATGTGCAAGGGATATACTAAAATTGAAGGAATTGACTTGGAAAAAACTTTCTCTCTAATCTCCAAACTAAAGGCTATAAGGATGTTTTTAACATTTGCTTTTTCAAAAGGTTTCAAAGTCTATAAGATGGATGTGAATTGAAACTTCCTAAATGGATATCTAAAAGAAGAGGCATACATGGAACAACCATAAGGGTTTGACTTGTCAGAAAATAAAGACTTTTTTTGCAAATTTAAGAAGGCATTGTATGAATTAAAACAAGCTACAAGGGCTTGGTATGCTAGACTTGATCAATATCTTCAACAATAGGGATTCAAAAAAGGAGTTCTAGTAAGAAACCTTTTCATGAATATAGATAAAGAAAATTTAATAATCACACTGGTATACATGGATGATCTGATTTTTAGTAGCAACAATGATGAGATGAGTCACAAATTTTCCCAGTAAATGTCAAAGGAATTTGAAATTTCAATGATTGGAGAGTTGTATTTCTTTCTTTGACTTTAAGTAACTCAAACTAATGCTGGAATATTCATAACACTAAAATGTACCTCAAGAAGATGCTTAAGAAATTTGGGATGGAAGAATATGCTGTTGTAAGCACACCTACGATTACATGTTGCAAGTTAAGGACAATGAATCCCCTATAGTAGATGCAACTATCTACATATCAATGATTGGAGGGCTTCTATATCTGATAGCTTCACGACTAGACATCATGCAGGCAATAGGAATGGTGGCAATATTATAGTCACCCCCTAAGGAATCACACATGCAGGCAGTGAAAAGAATATTCAAATATCTAAGTGGGATTCCCGATTTTGGACTATGGCACCCTAAGAGCATAAAACTTACCTTGAAAACATATACTAATGCAGATTAGGAAAGAAGCATTGATGAAAGGAAGAGCACTAACGAAAATGCATTCTTTTTAGGAGGCTGTCTTGTATCTTGGCTAAGCAAAAATAATCATCTATATCTCTCTCCATAGCTAAAGCTGAGTATATTGCAACAGCAAATTGTTGTACAAAAATACAATGGATGAAGGAAAAATTGAAGGATGTCAAAATAGAAACAAATGAGCCTATCACCATCTACTGTGACAAAACCAATGCAATCAGTCTCTCAAAAAATCTAGTCATGCATTAAAAAATACAATATACGATATAGAAAATATAATATACTCAATATACCTTTTTATACAATATGCTCAATACACAAGACAAGATGCCTATACAATTGAATCTCCTTTAGTATAAATATGAGATTAAATGAGCATGATTTAATCTATCCTAAATTAGCCTAACCATATCTAATATCATAATAATGAATAAGGGTTAGGGCCTTAATAAGGGTAGTTCATCATCAATCTTGTAAATTGATGGTAGAAGACCAACTGAAACAAAATAAATCTTAGGTAAAGGCATCTTACTATATCGTAAGATTTGAAGAGATTCACTTTGATGATTAGTGCTTTTTGAATTTTGACTTTGATGGAGCGTAGGATTTCTTGTGATACCTTAATTACCTCATGAATTTGTCTTCCCTCTAAGAACCTAAACTATACTCTTTTAAGTCTTTTGGCAAACAACTTTAAGATGATTTTGTAGATACAATTACATAATGATATTGGCCTGGATTTTTCAAAAGAGTTTGGATTATCCCCTTTGAGAATTAGAGCTATAAAGGTGTTGTTGGAGGCTCCTAACATTTTTCCAATGGTTTTAATGGTCTCCACCGCTGTTCTTAGATAATCTTTTATGAATTCTTAGCATTCCAAAATTTTTTTACGGGGAGGTCATTTGGCCTTGGAATTTGATCCCTTTTGAAGCTTTATAAAGTTTTTATTAGTTCCTCTTTCCCCACTTTTTTTTTTTTCAATTCCTCATTATTGTCTTTATTGACAAAACTAGGGAATGAATTGGATAAACTAATAACTTTAGTGATAGTAGATTGAGAGTCCTCCCTAAAAAGTTTTGAAAATTACTTGAATTATTTTTTCATTTCCTTAATCTTTTTTGCCCACCTATTCTTTCCTTTGTCAAATTTCCAAATAGAGTTAATATTTTTCCTTTTGTTTGAATATTTATGAAATAAATTCATATTTTATCGCATGCTTGAAGAGAAATAGATTTGCTCTTGATTCATCAACCTTTCTCTTTTTCCAACTATAAGTTCCTATTTTTTTCTTCCAATGGCGTCCCCTCAATCTTTTGGGCATCATTTAGAGACCTAAAAACATCACTATTATATAATGTCCTCAACCCTTCTTCTATTTATCAAAGGAGCTTGTCATCTTTCTCCTTTTTTTATTATCCCATTGCGCTGGAATTTTTCTGTCTCTTTCATTTTTTGTGCTAGAATTGTGTTAGAGCTAATTCGTTAAAGGATGAATCATAAGATTTCCAACAAGATTTTATCTTGCTATAAACACCTCCATCCATTTAGGATTTAGTTTGAAGGATCTTAGCGCATTTCCTTGAGCAAAAACTATTTCTAATATAATTGGACAATGTCAAGAGTCCCTTCTTGAGGTGACTCACTATTTTGTCAGAGTAAATTTGTCTAGAAAGCCTTCAAAGATTGCAAAAAGGTCAAGCCTACTTGTGATTCTATTGTCCTCAATTATATTATTTTTGCAAGAGTAAGACAATTTTTTTCTTTCAACATTTAGAGGGCCAATTCCTTTTTATCTCTTAAGAAGCAACTTGACATACAATCTATTTGGGTGATAGGTTCCCATATTCTAGACACTTCCAAAGTGAAACTTAGGGCTCTCCCTATCACCAAAAGTCTATTATATGTTAGGTCCCTATAATACTAGTGTAACCCCTATATTTTTATTTTTGTGCCCCATAGAATCCCACTATCTTTATTATTGTTCTCTTACAATAGTATTGTTATGTAGGCCTTAATTATATTTTGACCCTTTAGACTCCTATATATACCAAGGGTATCATGTCATTTGGAACATCCAAGAATTGCTCATTTATGTGATGTAAACAGATTTTCCTCCTTAAAGTGGATTATTATAAAGTCATTGATCTATCTTTTCTTATGTTTCTATGCTATTTGATCTGGGTACATAACATTTGGTATCAAAGCTCTTGATCCTAGGGTTTTGTTGCTTCAAATTGGTCATTGAGGAATTTTCACTATAAATTTTCTTCCTGTGAAGCTTTAGACCATGAAATTTTTACCATATGGAGGTGAAATATTGATAAACATCAGGTTAAAATTTTAGACCTTGTTTCACTATATTTTCGGAGATATGGTCGAAGGAAGTTAAGGTTTCTGTATCCTCTATAATTCAGTATCAAATAGGTGTCCCAAGGAAAATTGTCATACTATTTCTTTCCACATAGTTAACAGGGGGTTTGAGGGGTACCCATAACCCCACTTTATGGGGTCTGGGGCAGCACCCCGGAAAATTTTGGTTTTGGACCCTATGTTAGGTTGGGCGGACCCACCTATGGTTTTGTGCATGATTTTCGCACATGTTTTTTGGACGCGATGGTTTTCGGTCCACGGTATTGGATCGATGGTTTTTTGGTTCTTGGTATTGGACGTGATGGTTTTT